>PVIU01005952.1:0-107052 GCA_004026605.1 Ondatra zibethicus
TGGCTTGCCAAAGACCTGCACACATTTAATTTGTTCTACAAATTTGGTTAACCCAATAAAGTGTAAACATCAAACATTGGTCGTCGAGAGCATTAAACATTAACCAACTGAAACCTTAAAGACTTAGGCAGAACATTAAAATTAGAGGCAAAGATGGGCTGGGCAACTCTGGGAAATTAGGTTAAGAATCCAAAAGGGAATGTTTGTGGCTGGGTTTTAAAAAAATACAGTAAAAACTATTTTGAGATTGGTAATCATTTGTCTCCGTGGACAGGCTATTTTCCCCTTGGGATCATATTTTTAAAATCAAGCAAACATACCAAAGTCAATTTGATTTTCTGATTGTTCTCCAGGATGAAATGTATTACCACCCAAATGAACCCTGAAAAAGGGTATTTCGATGGCTGTTCCCAGATCCATGAACCCTGGGATGGAACTCTGCCTTTTATCCATTTTTTTGTGTTTATGAGTGCTCCACATCGCTTAGCCTAAAGCTCAAACCCTGTTAAGGTTCAATAAACCTTTGTTGAACAACGGAATGAAAATGCCTTCCAAAGAGATAAGGACGGCTCTCAGGCTCACCTGTTTAGATGTGTTCTCTACCTGAGGAAAACCGGCCTTCTCACGCAAAGCAATAAATGTTTAAGTCTGAAAGAGACAAAAAAATAATAACATGTTCAAGTCATTATGCTGTGAGTGCTCATGGCCCAGTGAGCCTCACTAAGTAAATCCCTACAAAGCAGAAGCACTTTTTTCTCAGGAGACTCTTTGGTACATTTTCTCTTCCATCTTGGCTGAGGTCCTGGGATATAGTAGGTGACCACTCCCAACAACCTCAGAAAACTCCTGGAGGTGCAGAAGCTAAAAAACCACTGGACCAAGATTTAACTCATAAGAAATCACCTGTAGCCCCCACTGCCTTATGGCTCAGAATCACTGCTAACAATGCAAAGTACAGCAAAACCCCGCAGAGTTCTGACTTAACTTTCACTCCCTGAGAACCACACATACCACACACACACAATCAAACACACTCATACGTGCGTTCACATACACACATGTGTGTTCTCATACACACACATGCGTCCACATACACAAAAACACTCACACGTGCGTTCACATACATACACGTGCATTCACATACACAAACACACTCACACGTGCATTCACATACACAAACACACTCACACGTGCATTCACATACACAAACACACTCACACGTGCATTCACATACACACACGTGTGTTCACATACACACATCTGTGCATTCACATACACACACCTGTGTGTTCACATACACACACATGTGCATTCACATATACACACATGTGTGTTCACATACACACACACCTGTGCGTTCACATACACACACACACCTGTGCGTTCACACACACGTAGGTTCGCATATACACACACGTGCATTCACACACACGTGAGTTCACATACACACACACGTACTTGAAGCTCTAACCAGCTACCACCAGGAGTCACATTTAAGACGCACTTTACCCTTTACACAGCCTTTTCACGTTCATAATCTTATTTCTGAGTAGGAACGGGTTTTGAATTTAAAAATCTTTAGCTCCACACATACCCCCAGTTTGTTTGTGTTTGGCTTATATGCTATAAAATGGCCCAGAGACTTTCAAAGACTAAATCACTGGTGCCCATAGGGAAACTGGCTTCAAGCAATGATGGTTGTTCCGGACAGAAGAGAGAGAGATCATCAGGGGTGTGTCCATGTAGGTTCTGCAGGCTTGGGTGCAGGAGGAAGCATCTAGAGATTAGGAATTAACCAAGAGGAGATTGTAAAGAAGGAACTGTTGACTCACTGGGATGACTACAAGGATGCTGGCTGGAGTGGATTGGCAAGCGGGGCCTTTTATACACACATCAGGGATATAAAAGCCTAGTTTGGGGGAGGGGCTGATAATCAAAATATTACATCACTAACTACCTGCTAGGCAGAGTAGAGGGTACAAAGATGAATGCCCTTCTTTTATGTCTTGTTCGCTGACAATAAATCTGAAGCTTAAAAAAAGAAAAGAAAAGAATGTATGAGCCCAAGCTACAGAAACCAGAAACCCAGGTTTATCTGATGCCTGAGTATTTTAAATCTATACCCAATACTCACTTCCTACAATACCACACAACACTTGTATGTCATGCAAAATAGAACTATAACAGGGACTAGGGATGCAACTGAGTAGGTAGAGTTCTTGCCTCCCATACATGAGAGCCCGGGGTCCAGTCTCATCACTGTATATACACACCATAAAGGTTACAATTCAAGGCCAGCCTGGGGTGCAGGAGGCACTGTCTCAAACACAAACCCACACACGCAATAAAAATAAAATCGAATGTGTAATATTTTTCAAATCTTAAGCATCTCTAGGGAAAAAATATTTTACAACCAACTATTGCCAGTCCATGGACTTACCACTGAAGTGAGGAATACACCTTGTAAAAGAAGACAAAATCATGGTCATTAACTTTCTAAAATCTCTCATCCTAAGGTATTTCTGCCTTTCCCGAAGTATTCAGTCAAGTCAACAAGAATACATTTAAGTAATTAGTGTAACTTTTTTCTTAGTGCAACTTTTCCCTTTGTTACATCTCAATGAGCTTGTTTTAAATCAAGGGATCTGAGAATCAAATCATAATTGCTAATTTACTATTCCTAACTGAGCAGCTGAATGCCTCACCTAAGCTATGACATTCACTCCCAGATCTTCCTCGTCTTTAGTAGCTGCAAAGCCGGAGCTCAGAATGATAGCAGAACCTTCCCAAGGTCAAGTGAAAGCACTGGACCTCTGTGTTCACCCACGGCAGATTCCCAAGTTCTCAAATCCTTGTGACTGCTCACTTCCGCTTCCACAGCCCCTGTCACGTGGAACACTTTTCAGTACTGTAAGCAGCAGGGTTTTTTTTTTTTTCCCTAAATGCACTTCAGCAAACTTAGTTCCTAAGAATTCTTGAAAACAGGCTTAGATTTTAAAATAAGAGGAAACTCTCCCAAATGAGCCTAGTTGTGGTAGAATAGGATTTAAAACATGGATATATAATTGTGCGAGGCATATGATTTCAATTTCTTTTTTTTTCAGGAAAAAGAATTGTTTTATTCCTGATTTCAACTTCTTAAGTATGTTTTTTAAAATTCCTAGAAAGTGTATGTTAGTTAAATTTTACTTTGAGTAAATAGAATATTTTATATACAAATCCATTACTTCATGAGTGCAGTCTCTGTAATAGCATGGGGAAAAGTTTCAGAAAAGAGGACATCAGAAGTCAAATGTGAGCTCTACGTTTTTTCTTTGATTGTCTAAGAGCGGGAAGTGTTACGTGCATTGTCCGGAAAAATGAATATTCATGTTTTTTCATTGATCATGGGTTAGGAATAGGGCTGCATTTGCTCTGGCTATTGTCTAGCTAATATCCACAGCAAGCTGTTGCTATGGCTCATATTTTGTTCTATTTATAAATCAGGAAGTAGGGTTTGGAGAAATTAAGGGGCACTTCCAGGGTCATAGGACTGAAGAATGTCCAAAGCACGATTGCAGCGCTTTCTCAGTCGAAGTGAATAGTCTCATGCTACATCCCAATCCACGGTACAAATTACTTAGGTGGACATCCAGGCACGTCTCTGTAACAGGAACACTCATTCTTGGTTTTAGAGGGGACTAGAAATATAATAATAGCATTTCCCCTCCCTACATAAAAACTGTAGCAAGGTGCCTGGCTATGTTGGAGAAGTAAGGCTCAGGGCTGAGCTCCCTAGAGATGGGATGGGGTGTTGGGTCTCCAGAGAACTTCCCCCACCAGACCACAGCCCAGGAATTTTGATTAAAGCCTGCTTCAGCTTAGCTCAAGGTGACTATGGTGACTTATGTTTTGGCATGTGGATGCCTCAATTTCTCAAATCACAGTTTAAAGACCTCCAGGATAAAGAGTCAAACTCACAGAAGCTGGTTTTCCTTTGTCAGGGCAGGGCTCAGATTCAGCAACAAGGAAGCTCCTCTGACACCCAGAGGTCCCCCTTCACCGAGGCCTCTGCCACATTGAACTCATTGGCAGCACACTAGGACTGGGGTTCTCAACCTATGGGTCGCAACCCTTTAGGGTTCCAAAGATCCTTCATAGGGGGCCGCATAACAGATATCCTGCATATCATATATTTACGTTATGATTCATAACAGTAACAAAATTAGTTATGAAGTAGCAATGAAAATAATTTTATGATGGAGGGGTCACCACAACATGAGGAGCTGTGTTCAAGGGTCTCAGCATTAGAAAGGTTGAGAACCACTGCACTAGGGAATTCATCCACACGGGCGGGAACAGGCAGAACCACAAAGTAGAATGAATAGGGACTGGGGGACACGGCTCAGAGGGTAAAGTGCTCGCTTTAACCTACCTGAGTTCAAGTTTCAGAACCTACATTAAAAACGCCGGATGCAATGGGCACGCATTTGGATTCCCAACACTGAGGAGGTAGAGGTGAGTGGCCTAGCCTACTTGGCAAGCTCCAGGCCAGTGAACACAAACTCTCACCAATGGGGCCGAGAAGGGGGTGGAGGGGGATACCTGAAGAAGGAAGGATACCTGAGCTTGATCCCCGACCACTGCATTCACGTGCACACGCACCAATTTGGTGGATACTCTAGACCAATCCGTTGGAGCAGCCACTGGAGGAACAGGGTTGCCCTTTGGAGTGGGAGGAGTCGACTACCAACCCTAAGGATCCCAAATTCCACAGAGCAGCCCAGATTATGCAGGGTGCCCTATTCCAACAGGAGCCATTTTTTTCCCTCTAGCATTGACCTCTGTTACAGGCTCCACCTCAATCATTAGTGATGAAAAGAAAGTATGGGGCGAGCGCCAAGAAAGGTCTCTTTCCTTGGAAACATGCAGATGCTATTGCTTGTGCCCGGCCACGAAGAAGCAGAAGCGAGGCCATTCCCCGAAGCCGGCTCTGCGTGCGAGCTCATTAAACTTTGGAACGAGGTTCGTCCTTTGTGTGCATATGTGTTTCCAAGCTGTTTTGTGACACATTGTCAGGAACGCAGGTACCCGGCCTCTGGAACTCTAGCTTTCAACAGCTGCTTTTACACTTCCCTTTCACACAATTAAACACCCTCCAGTACTTAACAGAGCAATAACTAGCACATCAATAGAGCAATAAATAATCGTGCTCTGGCAAACTCTGGGGCCTTACCAGCAACTATGAGCAATAGTTTTGTTTCCTCAATGAGCTTAGATAACAGGAAAGCGAAAGGTAGTCGAGGCCTGGAGACAACCTGCTAGACGCCTACGCTGTGAAGGGGTCCAATCTCTGACTTACCACCACCCATCCAAAGAGCTAGCCCAGAAAGTAACCACAGCAGTGGAAAGCCCCGCCTCCAAAAACTAGTTTAAAATGCTAAAGGGGTGAAAGATTGCAGCTGTGAGGCAGAGGGCTGCCTGCTGAGACAAGGAGTAAGGGCCCCAAACAGTGTTCTTCAATGAATATTCACAGTTGAACTGGAGGCTGGAGCTGCATGGGACTGGATCTAGAACGACCCTTCCCCCCCAGCATGTGTCTGAGAATAACATCCTCAGATAGGATGGGAACTTGGAGGATGGGGCCAACTGAGGCATCTACCAAGCAGGAAACTGTATAAGGATGCTGATGATAACCCCTCAGGCCTGCAGGCTAAGACCAGCACAGGACTGAGGGAGTAATCTTGGGAAACGCTAAGAAATCCCTGAAAACCCTATAGTGACCATTCTCTCTCTTTCTCATAGCTTACCTGGATCTCACGAATCTATGTCTCAGTGAGCAGAGTCCAGGAACTTGCATTTTATTTGTATATTGTGTATATGCATGTGTGTGTGTGTGTGTGTGTGTGTGTGTGTGTGTGTGTGTGTGTGTATTCCTGTGTATCTGTGTGCATGCCCCAGGATGTCAGAAGAGGATCTCTCACTGGTCAAGTAGGCTAATCTGGCTGACCAGTGAGCTCCATTTCCCCAGTGCTGGGTTTACAGGCGTAGGCCACCATGCCCAGTGTTATTCAAGGAAAGAAGGATAAGGAGGAAGAGAAGAGAATAAAAGGAGGAAGAGGAGGAGGAAGAGGTTGAGGAGGAGGAGGAAGAAGAGGAAGAGGAACAAGAAGAAGAAGAGGAGGAGGAGGAGGAAGGAGAAGAAGAAGAAGAAGAAGAAGAAGAAGAAGAAGAAGAAGAAGAAGAAGAAGAAGAAGAAGAAGAAGAAGAAGAAGAAGAAGAAGAAGAAGAAGACAAAGAAGAAGAAGAAGGAGGAGGAGGAGGAGGAGGAGGAGGAGAAGCAACAAGGGCCAAACTCCAGTTTTCATGCTTACACAGCAAGCACTTAGCCAACTGAGCCATCTCTCCACCTTAGAAACCTGCATTTAGAATATACCCCTAAATGATCTTACTTCATGGCTCATAAGAACTATAGGACCTGAGTACAACTGAGCTGGGCTAGCCTTGCCATATGGGATCATGAGGCTTCTCTCAAGGTCCTCTGGAGCTTACAGCATCAAGCAGATCTCAGGGTTCCTAGCTTTGAAAATAAGTCACAACTCTGTTCAATAGTCAGCTGATTGTGGGAGGGCCTTGTGCAACCTCAGGGTATCGTGTAAGTAGCTGCTTTAGTTACTTTCCTTGTGCTGTGCTAAGATGCCATTAACAAGGCATCCTAAAGAAGAAAGAGTTTATTGGGCTTACCATTTTAGAGGGTGAGTCCATGACCAGCCTGGTGGGGGCACATGGCAGCAGCAAGGCAGGAATGATGCTGTAGCCACAGCAGAGAGCTTACATATTGAGACAACTGTGAAGCAGAGCGATAGGGCGTTTGAAACCTCAAAGCACACCTTAGTGACACACTTCCTCCAGGAAGGCCACCGATAATCCTTTCCAAACAGTTCTACCAACTAGGAACCAAGCATTCAAATATATGAGCCCGTGGGGGCCGTTCTCATTCAAATCACTACTAGTCTGATGAAACCAGCTTAATCTCTGTCTTGTCAAGATGCACCATTCACCTTATAAAAATGGAGCACCTGCTATGGGCGCTAGATACTCCTCTAACACTGGAATCCACCACGAATGGCAGGAAATTAAACTCTATAGTCCTGAGGAACTTCGTTATGGTAGGGACCCCAGGGAGTTTTCTTGGTGTCTCTGGACATGAGAGGATGTAGACTAAGATGGGGGAGCTTTGCACACCCCAACTCTCCTTTAACAGGATAATTTATGGCTTCCTTTATAGGGACGGTAAATCAAATATAGAAGTAGAGAGAGGGGCTGGAGAGATAGCTCAGTGGTTAAGAATATGTATTGTTCTTGCAGAGGAACCAAGTTAGGTTCCCTGAACCCACATCTGACAGCTCACTACTGTCTGTAACCCCAACACCAGGGGATCTAGCTCTTCTGGCCTCCTTGAGTACTGGCACTCATATACATATCCATACACATACAGATAAAGTAAAGTAACGATTTGTTTAAATAGAGCAAAAGGGCTGGAGAGAGAGCTCAGAAGTTAAGACTGCTGTCTACTCTTGCAGAGGTCTCAAGTTCCATTCCCAGCACCCACATACAAAATAGAATTTAAACATCTAAAAAAAAATATAGTGAGATCACATCTCAGCTACCTCTTCATTGGTTCCCATAGTGGTCAACTCATAGACAATCTTTTTGCATCTCTGTCTTCATCCTCTCTGTCAAGATTATTTAGAGCAAATTCCAGACATCAAACTATCCTATCTATGAATACTGTCTGCATGTATTTCTACAACAGCGGTTCTCAACCTGTGGGTCACAACCCCTATGCAGATATCCTGCATATAAAATATTTACATTACAACTCATAACAGTAGCAAAATTACAGTCATGAAGTAACAATGAAATAATTTTATCCTTGGAGGTCAACCCAACATGAGAGACTATATTAAAGCGTCACAGCATTAGGAAGGTTAAGAACCACCGATCACTAACATCATCTCTAAGTATTAAGTTGCTTAAAATCTTAACATTAGTTCTGTAATATTTTTAAATACAGTGCATTTTCCCAGGCATCTTGTATTTTTTTTAATTGCATGGGTTCAAATCAGGACCAAAATAAGATCCATATATCTAAGTCAGATCTGTTGAACCTCTTTAAATCTACATGTTTCTTTTCCTTGTTTCTCTCCCTCTCTACCCATCCTCCATTCCCTGTAAATCATGTTCTTTGTTGTATAGATACTGCATTTTGCAAACATCCCTGTAGTATCACTAAAAATGTTTCTCTCTGACCCATATGTTCTCTATAATATGGAAGGTAGAGCCAGAGGCTTACTCAAAGTTGGTTTTATTTATTCATTTTTATTGCTTAGCAATAGTATTTTAAAGGTTGATGCCCTAGCTGCTCTTAGGTCAGCTTGACATACAACTAGAGTTATCCGAAAGGAAAGACACTTAATTGAGAAAATGTCTCCATAAGATCTAGCTGTAATGCATTTTCTTAATTAGTGATTGTTTGGGGATGACCCAGTCCAGTGCAGGTGCTTCCATCCCTGGGCTGGTGGTTCTGAGTTCTAAGAAAGAAGGTTGAGCAAGCCAGGGGGAGCAAGCCAATAAGCAGCACCCCTCCATGGACTCTGCATCAGCTCCTGCTTCCAGATTTCTGCTTTGTTTGAGTTCCTGTCCTGATTTCCTTTGATGATGAACAAAGATGTGGAAGTGTAAGCCAAATCAACCCTTTCCTCCCCAACTTGTTTCTGGTCATGCTGTTTCATCATAGCAATTATGACTCTAAGACAGCTAATAAGAGGTTCCTAAGGTTAGCGGATGCTGCTCTCTTTGTGATCTTAGTAGCCCTGTGTGGTCTTTACCTGGATCATATAGGTTACTAGGGTTCCTGAAATAGTTTATAAGCCATTAGGAGGACCCCATGTTCATTGTATGAGATCTCATTTCAATTGGTGGTATTCTAAGTCTAATAACACCGTCAGCTGGAAAACTTGTATGATGAAAATTCATCACCAATGCTCTGATTACCCTAAGGTACAAGAAAAGCAGGATAAACTACCTACTCTCTATCACTCTTCCAAATGAGTTGGTCCCTGTTTTATTTAGAGTTTCTGTTGCTGTGAAAAACAATATGACCAAAAGCAACTTGGAAAAATGGCTTGTTTTAGTTTACAGTAGTAGTCCGTCACCAAGGGAAGTCAGGGCAGGAATTCAAAGCAGAAACCTGGAGGTAGAAAGGAAGCAGAGCTCATGGAGGAACCGGCTTGCCCCTCATGGCTTTGTCAGCCTGTGTTCTTATACAACCCAGTATACTAGTTCAGTACCCAATTGAGCACATTTTAATGTGTTGTAGCTAATGTTCTTGATTCTCTCAGAGTGAAATGAATAGAAGATAGATGATAGATGAGAGAGAGAGAGAGAGAGAGAGAGATGTAACATGAGGGCCTGGTTGGTTTCTGTCCTCCCACCAGGTCCCACAGTTATTAGGTCCCAAAGAAAATCATTCAGAGAGTCTACATTAGGTTATAAACTGATTGGCCCACTAGCTTAGGCTTCTTATTAGCTCTTATAATGTATATTAACCCATTTTCCTTATCTATGTTAGCCACATGGCTCAGTACCTTTTTCAGCGGGGCAGGTCACATCCTGCTTCTTCGGTGGTCTGGGCAGGACTGCGGAGGAATGGGCTTCCTCCTTCCCAGCATTCTCCTGTTCTCATCACCCCACCTCTACTTCCTGTCTGGTTGACCCGCCTATACTTCCTGCCTGGCCAATCAGCATTTATTTAAAACATGATTGACAGAATATAGACAATTCTCCCACACCAGAGAGAGAGAGATGATAGACAGATATGTCTCCATCATCTTTGTCCAGTGGGACCTGACATAGTTGATGCTTGGTCCTCATCGTCACATGGCACTTGTCATCCCTGGTAACTCTCCCCAGTATGTGAAAATGTTCTCAGTGCCTTGGTCATTTACTATCCCAAATCTGACGTAACTACATTTCTAAAGAGTCCTGTCTTATTTTTGTGAGCAATTGTATTTAAGGATCACATTCTGCAGCTCCAAATTTATCTACGGCATTTGTCAAGCTTTGGCACAAGAGTCACACTGAATAAAAGGTTTGGGTTCTAAAATATGCCTTTGAAAGTCACATATTTTAAGTTTGCTGACAAATACCTGAGAAAAAGAACCACAAGTAAGAATGATTGTTTTGTTTTTGTTTCAGGGGTTATGAGCCAGGGTTGACTAACTCCATTGTTTCTCAGCCTGCAATACGGAAGAAGATCATGGCAGAGGCGTGGCAGGTTGGAACCGAGCTGTAGATCCTGGGGAACAGGCATTTATTTCCAAGGAATTCCCCTGGTGACCTACTTCCTTCAACAAGGCTCTATCTTAATAGACAAGTGAGAATAAGAAAATACAAATATACGATGAACACACATACACAAATACAAACCTTCTATCTGTTAAAGAATTGCACTGATGAGATAGATACCAGTTTTCAGCCTTCGATGTACCCAAAATTTTAAATTTAGAATGATACTCCAGATGATGGCAGAGGTAACAGAAATCAGGAACTCTCATGGCCTGATGTCAGGGATGTTCATTGTCCCAGCTCTAAAGATTCCTAATGTGTTGTCCCTTGGCTTTGCAATCTTACTTCTTCTAGAAATCCAGCAGACAGAAACAAAAGAAAATTGCACACACACACACACATACAAACACATACACAATAAACTTGTTGCACAGTGTTTTCAACCAGGAGACAAACAATAATTTAAATGGTTAAATAAATTGTGATACACTCTATGGAACATGATGCAGAATTTTTAATGTTGTAAACATCTCCCCTCATATGTAAAAATATATTCCACATATCCATTTTTCAGACTTAAATAATCATGAAGCTCTCATGTAAATGTGCATATTCATGACAGAT
This sequence comes from Ondatra zibethicus, assembly GCA_004026605.1. NCBI lineage: Eukaryota > Metazoa > Chordata > Mammalia > Rodentia > Cricetidae > Ondatra > Ondatra zibethicus. The sequence continues at coordinate 10,954 of PVIU01005952.1, forward strand.
AGAGACATAGATACATAGATGACAATAATGATGATGAAGATCATAGCAATTTAGAAAGATTGTAGAAGTTAGATGACTAGTAAATTATACATAGATGATAGACAGAGGGATTGCAGAGAGAGATTATATAGGTGATAAAGAAGTGATAGGTGGATGATAGAAGATAGATAGACAAATAGACAGACAGATAGATAATAGTTACATGGATAGATAGATGGATAGATAATAGAATTTAGATGATAAATGAGTGGTAGATAGAGGATAAAATATTATATGATACAGATATTATATGGAAAGACAGAGAGGCAGATACACAGATAGACACATATATAGAAGATAGATAGACAGACAGACAAACAGATAGACTGACTTTAAATAACTCAGAAAAGGTACATAACAAAACCTTCAGATAGTTACCTTTAGTAGTTGGAATGCTAACATCATTTTTCACTTCAATACTTACTATTTTATAATTGACAACAAAAAATGGTGACTCTATGACTATTTTAACTCCTTTTCGCTAGGAATAAGGGGGAATGGGGTGGGGAAGAAACCCTGAAATGTTAGCACAGGCTGAGCTAATAGCATTTACTGAAGACTCTGGAATGGTTCAATTGAAGGCCTTCTTTCTAAACCCATCCCAAGCACATGTCGGGGAGCACCACACTTATGATGTGGGAGTCCCCTCTATATGCTGTGATTACCATTGATTAATAAAGAAACTGCTTTGGACCTATAGCAAGGCAGAACTTAGCTAGGTGGGGAAAACTAAACTGAATGCTTGGAGACAGAAGGTGGAGTCAGAGAAAAGCCATGTAGCCTGCCCCCCCCCAGCCAGAAACTGGACAGAACTTTACCTGGTAAACCACAGCCACATGGTGATACACAGATTACTAGAGATGGGTTAGTTTAGGATATGAGTTAGCCCGAAATACACTTAAGCTATTGGCCAAACAGTATTGCAAATAATATTGTTTCTGTGTGATTATTTCAAGTCTGAGCTGCCGGGCAACCAGGAAACAAACAAGCAACCTCCTTACAACACACTCAGGTGTGATAGGCTGATCTTATCCATGCAATTGGTACTCCACTTTCACACCCTCCAAGCCTCTGGGATCAGTCAGTATCCCCCAGGGCTCCTCTGTACCATTACTCATTTCTCTTTTGGGTCTCCAGAACCTTCTCCCAACAAAACCAATGTCTGTGACAACTGGGGCCACTGCAGAGAGTGTGCTTCTGCGTCCCTTTGCTAAGCTATAACTCTGCAAGTCATTCCTGGCCTCCCATGACTCTCCCCAATACACAGTCACTTCTACTCCATGGGCTAGTCAAAAGAACTCATCACCAAAAGGCTAAGGCAACTGTTGAGAAGAATGCAAAATGCAATCAGACACACAGGCAGGCAGTGAGTGGCCTTAAGTTGCATGGCAGCTGTTCTCTGAGGCTTCTCCCTAAGTCCCATAATCCTCTGCAGGACAGGGTAGGAATGTGGCTTACCCTCCTTGACCACTCACAGAGCATGTGGTTAATCAAACCCAAGACCCTAGAAATCTGGATCCATGTCCCACATAGGAAGTCACCTCCTTCAGTTCCACGAAAGCATTCCTGAATATTGGCATGCCTCCCAAGACTCTATTCCCAGGATTGTCCCTCCTCAGGTATTTCCTCCTCCCTAGGATTTGTGTCATTGTTGCATTGCCAGGCATCTCTCTAAGTTCCATGGCCAAAGAACTGAGAAGAATCAGTCACTTGTCTGATGCCAATCTGTTTCCTGTCACCATATTCCATAAACTGCTTCCATCTTTCAAGGGACAGCTACGAGTCCCCTACTCTCACGGTTCCTACTGTTCTCTGTCCCTGCATTCTTCTAGTCTTCTGAAGCACTGAGTCACTTAGGATTCAGAAGGAAATTTTGGATTATGTACTAATCTGTGCTTACTTACCACCCTTATAATACACCTAAAGAAATCATTAAGCTGAGAGTGTTGGCTTCTGCCTATAATTCCAGCACTGGGAAACTGAGGCAGGTCAATCATCCTGGAGCAGTATGGTGCTTAATCTTGAGTTTCCAACTTAATTGGATTTGGAAACAGCAGAGAGACCAGCCTCTGGGCATGTTTGTGAGGGTGTTCCCAGAAGGATTAACTGAAGGAAAAGACCCTCTGTCAGAGTGGAAAGAACCTTTCAGTGACAGCCCAGATATCGGGAGGAGAAGGGAAAAAACTGTTTGCCTTTTGCCTGCCCAATTTCACCCATTGCTGGTAAGGCTATCTACTCTGTTGCTGTCACCATCCTTCACTGATAGCAGAACCCAGTTTCTCCAGCTTTCCAACATGGATGGACTACTACCTGCCCAGAAATCCTCAAGGATTTCACCACCAGAGTCTACTGAAGCATCCATCCTCACAGACTGAGCAGCTACCAAGTTCTCAGCCTCTCTACCATGAATGGCTGCTTTTGAACTACCTAGGCCATGACATGTAAGCTAGGCTAATAAATTTCCCTAGAATATATATTACTTCTATAGGATCTGCACCTCTAGAGGACTCAGTCTGATATGAGCAGTAAGGGACAAACACACAGATACGGTATAGGCATTTGTATTCCTCTACCATGCAAATCCAGCTCTGTCTCTGGTGGGATCAACAGTGTCAGCAGCAGAAGTGGTTATGAGATCTGATGTTGCCAGTTCCACAAAGCTCCAGCATACCTCCAACTTGCGTCTTGCAACAAAATACGTTTCTGGCTTCACCACCAAGCCAATACTTCCTTCCCATCTACGAGTGTTTGTTGAGCTCCTGAAATGACTTTCCTATTGTTGATCTGAAAACAGCAGGTTTCTATGTAACCTGCCCCAATTCATCTCAGTTGTCAACTGGACTGGGTTTAGAATCCTTTCGAATTACCTATGACACAAATCTCTAGGAATGACTGTATGAGTTCATCTCCAGAGACATTTACTTAGAGTATGAAGATTCACCTAGAATGCAGCTGCTGCCGCTCCACAGGCCAAGGCATCAAACTCAAAAAAAAGGAGGAAATGGGCTGAGCACTAGCATTCCTCCCTCTCCACTTCCTGATCATAGATGTAACATGAACAGTTGCCTCACGTTCCTTCCACCATCCCTTCTTTACCACGATGGATTGTACCCTTGAAGTGTAAACCAAAACGAAAATTTCTCTACCAAGATGTTTGGGCCAGGAATTTTGCCACAGCAACAGCAAATGAAACCAGTATGATACCCTTCTCAACTATCACATCCCGTAGTTTTCCCTGTAACATCATTATGCTTTGTCTAGCATAATTTTTTGTATTGATTCGTGGATATTTATTTATTTATTTTGACATTTTGGTCTCTTCTGCTATGCTCCAAACTCCTTAGGTGAGACTCCACATTTCATTCCTTCTTTACACTCAGGGTAGAGTGGTTGGCCTATGGCAATGGTCTGATGGATACTTATAGACACAAAAAGAAATTGAGCCAGGGGCTGTGACTAGTTGGCAGAGTAATCACCTATCATGACCATGCACAAAGCCCTGGGTTCAATCCTGAGCACGCCATAAACCAAACTTGGTAGTGTGTGCCTATAATCCCAGCACTTAAGAAATAGAGGCAGAAGTTCAAAGTCATCCTCAACTACATAGCAAGTTTGAGCTCTTGTCTGTAAAGGACAAATGAGAGAAGAAAGCAAAGGAAGAATAAAGGAAGGGGAGGAAAGAGGCAGGAGGGAGGAAGGGAGAGAGGAAGGAGGGCAGAGGAGGGAAGGGGGAGAGGAGGGAAGGAAAGGGGAAAAGAAAGGTAATGTCAGAGAAGTAGATGTTTACATGCCTGAAAAAATTCTCCATTTTCCTTCCTATTTTCTTTTTCTGTTGATCTTATTTATAAGTTCTCTGTACTTTCTTCTTTTAAGTCTTTCACATACAGCCTGAACATGTTGGGATTAAAAGCATTTGTAATTACTAGATACCATCAGAGTGAGGTGTCACACATAATGAAACGTTCAAAATTTCCAGCAATATTTCCTAATTTTAATTAATTGTTGAGGACCTTTTCAAATAGCTCTGTAGACACCCCTACTTTCTTAGACAGAGCAGAAGGTTGTAATGTGTTGTTTTCTTGATCCGCTAGGCAATTTTGTGCACACCAATTATTGTGTTCTAATATCCTATAACGAAGCCCCTGGGGAGGCAGTCAGATAAGTAGAGCTGTCAGCCTCAATACTGGGACTCCTGGTTTCTGGTTTTGAGTATTTGATTCTTGGGTTAGAACGTTGTGCTCCCCTATTTCAAGTTTAATTGTCATTTTGTTACCATCACCCAGTGAGGCCCAGCTCTCCTTGTTCACGTTACACTTTCAATATGTGACTGTTGAATTTGATGGATTGGTTAAGAAGCAGGGCTTTGGGACAGCTACTCTGTTGCTGCTCTCCTAGTAAAAGGAATATTATCGACATGAGTATAGCAAGCTTCTGAAGAGCCTGACACGGAACAAGGGAAATGCTGGAGGGGTTTTGGTGGTCAGGCTTGGGAGCAGAGACACTTTTAAAGCCCTGAAAATGAAGGTGCTTCATGTGGCATCCCACTGTGCAAGCCGGGCAGAACTAGACAGCAAACTCACAATCTCTTTCCCTGCTACCTCTCACACCTACCTCTTCACCACCCCTAAGCCTCACATGGTGGCAGACATCACTAAGTCACTAGGGCTTCATCTCGATCAGAAAAGGCCCTCAATTCTTGTGAATGTCAGTCAGAAAGTGTTGATCAGCGGAAGAATGACATCAGCAAATACAAATGATCTTCCAGGACACAGGACACAGACTTCATTCTAGGAAGGCAATTTTCAGCACTCTATGGGGTATTCATCTAATGATCAATCTACCAGGTTCTACCTGGAAAAGCTATTTCTGTATATTGGGTGTTTGCTAGGCATTGACCACGTATTTTATTTTGATCTCATCGAGGGTCTATCTATTAGTGCTTTCTGTTAGTGTGTTGTTGGAGAGGGGAGGGATTTATTTGGCTTACTGGTTACAGTAGGTCATCCAGAAATGTCAGGTCAGAAACTCACACAGAGGTTGTGGAGAAACGCGGCTTATTGGCTTGCTCCCTGGCTCATGTTCAGCTACCTCTCTTCTACAGCCCTGAGCCACCTTCTTAGGGATGATACCACCCACAGTGGACTGCACCCCTCTACATCAATTAACAAACAAATGCCCCACAGACATGCCCACAGGCCAATTCGATGGAGGCAATTCTTCAGCTGAGGGTCCCTCTTCCCAGGTGCGCCAGGTTGACGACCAAGATCAGCCATCACAGTTCAGAATCACCCAGGACCACAAGCAACATTATTTCTCCGGCTTTGAAGAGGGGGGAAAGCAGTAACTAGAGGTGTCTTATAATTTCCAAATGGCGAGGGGCTATAAAATAGTAGCATTGAGAGTAAATCTTAGCGCCCACCTGCCCCGTACTCCGTACTCCATGCTGAACTCTCCTCCGCTGCAGTGGGGAGGGGCTGCTTCCCAGCACTGAATATACTTTAACACAGATTGAACACCCACTTGGCAGGGATATTATAGAAAGGATTGAAGTATCAGATGGAGCTCAACCAAAAGACCATTTAAATCCCTGGCAATTCTGACAGCCTTGTATTTCCATGTGTTCTTTGAAAATAGAATCACATAGATGAGGCAGATCTCATGACTCTCAAATGTCAGGAGACAAATTTGGAGGTTTCTGTGTGTTTGTAGTTTTAGGATAATACACATGAGGGTGTTATTGATGATGTTTGTCTGAGAGGAGCCATTTTACTGAATCTGTTTACCAGAGAAATATGATGGATTTAAAGAGGTAATTAGCTGGAAGCGAGAGAGAGCTGAGCAGTCTCCAGAGCTGGCAGGGTCAGGGTACGAAGGGTCTATGATCACGTGACCTCATGCTTCACCTTGGGGGTGGAGGGGCGGTTCAGGTGCACCTGACCACACACACCCCTGAAGCCCGACCCTGCTCAAGACAGATCATTCTCCATCAGGATAGTTCTCAGGAAGAAGAAAGTCTCCCTCAGAGGATTTCTGAGTCTTTGAGGAACCCCAGAATCTATCTCTCATCTCATCTATATGGTTATGGTCTCTCACTGTCTCCCTCATCTCCTGCAGTCCTCAGCTGTTCAGTCTAGACCCTATCTCCCACAGCCACGCATCTGAGCTGTTTGCTCTCAGAAGGCCCTGCATGCCCTAGCTCATGGCCCAGGATAACAAATGAACTTAGCTCAAGCATATTCCTGTTGTGTTTTAGCTATAAAGAGTGTGCTAGTCTGACTCTGTTCTTTGTGAGTTTTCCTGTTTGCTGTTGATCCGAGGACAGAACAGATAAGAACAATAGTTGCTAAGAGACACAATGGCTATTGTCTAATAAGGACCTATGATGGAGCTGGCACTGTGTTAAGAACTTGTGCATTTTCTGGGTGTGGTGGAGCACGCTTTTAATGCCAGCACTCAGGAAGCAGAGACAGGCAGGTCTCTGAGTTCTACGCCAGCTCTGACCTACAAAATGAATTCCAGGACAGCCAGGACTACACAGAGAAACCCAGTCTCAAAAAAAAAAAAAACCACCACCACCAACAACAACAACAATAATAATAACGTTTGCATTCATTCATACCTCAAGTATCCTTTCCCTTTCAAGCACAAATAGCCTGCCATCGTTTTCAATTACCCTTTTCCTTTTAAGCACAAAGATCCTGAGGTCCTGAGAAGTGGCCTGTGACTTGGTGAAAGTTACATTTCTAGCACGCACTGTAACTGAGATTCAAAACATTAAACCAAAGCTTACCATCTCCCAAGGCCAAGGTCTTTATCTGTGCATCACACGTGACCAATCAGAGAGTGTGCCTTCCTGCCCTGACATTCAGCCCCCAGAATTTCCACAGTAGCCATTAACAGGAAGGACACTGCAGACTCACAGCCGTGGCGTTCTCCCTGTTTACTCCTCCACTTAGCAGACAGCACACGAGCTCACTGTTCTCTCTTCGTCACGTCACAGATATTTACCGAGCAAATAGTAAATAGCAGGCATCGTTCTGGAAGATGAGCATTGGCAGGGCAATTGAGAGCCCAGCTCTTATGCCCTACAGAAGAAAGATAATAATAAGAAAACAAACATTTAGGAATGCTTTTAGGATGTGGGCGGGGGAGGGCTTTAGGAAAAAGTAGAATCAAAAAGTGAATAAGGCTTGGGGTTTTAAAGCGTACACAGTGTTTTCATTTGAGTGTGGCGAGACCTGCAAATCGGCAGGTGGTCGGCAGTCACAAAACTGTTTACTGTTCACCGTGTCCAGGATGAAAAGCATGTGAACCATCATGGGCCCCATGGTGGGAGATGGGATGCACCATTGATCTGGGATACAGACAGCGAGGACAAAGTCTTTGTCGTGTTTTTCATGGGGGTGAGTGGGGAGACCTGGCTAAGCAAGGGGAGATCTGGTGAGATGTGAGGCATAAGGGTGTGCTTCGGTATTATAGCACCTGGTCCTGGGGTGGTCCTAAGGGTGGTGCTTCCGCCTGCAGGAGCCCTATTCCAGGATAGAGGGGTGGGGATGCACCCCTCTATCAGCTCGTTGCATGTCAAGTCAAGGCTGTGCTGCTTCGAGAATACAGTGAAGCCTGGGGAGGGAAGTACCTCTTTGGTTTGTAGGGCCTCAAGGTGCAGATGCATCTGGACATGTAAAAAACAGGATGATTTAAATATCATAGGGGTTAAGAAAGGGACAGTGACTGTGTAGGGTGACGAGAAAAGAAACTGGAATACAGCCAAGACGTGGAGGAAGTGAGGTCTGGGTTAGAGGTGATGTATATGCAACAGCCAGAGGACCAACGCAGGCAGAGTGGAGGGAGTCAGGGAGATGGACTTGGTGACCAGGCCCACGGGAGATGATGACAGAGAGTGGGTTGTCTTCTGAACGACTGCAGGCTGACGGCTCACATGTTTCCTTTAGAAAACACCAAGCATCTACAGAAGTAGAGACATTGTAAAATCTCTCACACTTTTATTAGCCAACAGTGACAATTGTCAGCTCAGATGACCTAATATCACCTAAACCCAAGTCTCCAAGACCCCTAGCCCTGCCCGCACCAGCTACACTGTACCCGTCTACCTCTTCCCCCTTCCCCAGGTATTCTGCTGCTCCACTGAAGCCCCATCCCAGCCATCCCATGTCTTCAACGGGCTCTTGTTAATTTATCAGAACTCCTATGAGGAGCCAGCAGCTTCTCCTCCCTGCCTCCCTGACTGAGGTTGTCATCAGACACCTCTTCACTTCGTTGTTGAATTGCCATCCACAGCTGCCCCCAGGTGATGATCAGAAAGCCCAATACCAAGAGAGCTAGCTGATTTTAATCTCAGAACCCCGAGTCTTTTCACCCGCTTGGCTTTTCAGAGTTACTGAAGAAACAGTGAGTGGACTCAACTAATCTCTTCCAAGCAAGCAAGGTTCTTTGTGTGCTTAATCTCAGAACTCGTTCTAATTCGACTCTCAGTTTCATTTGAGATTGACGTAGGCGATTGCCAGATTATAATCACTTCCTGAACACACAAGCTGGGGACTTTAAATACACAGCCTCATCTCCCTTTCTACCCATTGGTGGAGCAGGCCCTGGGCATGCTGTTTCCAGCTAGCCTTCCCTCGCCCTTCATCGCCTGAACCGGATGAAGTTTCTCTCTACAGAACCATCTGCCCCTCACCTGATGCTAACACCGAGCAATGCAGGAGGAGGGAGGAGTGAAGACACACCCAGCAGCAGCACCGCTGGCACAGGACACACCGGAGAGCTTATTGAATGAATGCCTTGGCCATAGTCATTGCTTCAGGGATTGGAATGTGAGCCAATCAGAGATTTAAAAAAAAAAATGACTCAAGAGTTGGGTCACAAAGGCAGACAAGGTGCTGATGTGACTGAGGTAGCCATCTTGTCCCACCTGGTCATCAAGAGAAAACCAGTGCGGAAGTGGAAGAGCTCAGCGAGCAGTAGGAAGCCACACCTGAAAACTGGACTTGTCATTTACCTGGGGAAATCAACGTTTGTTTGTCTTGAGCTTTAGTCAGTGGAGATCAGGGTTCCTAGAGCTTGCAAACCAAAAGTCCTCCTCCACAAGCCTATAAAGAAAACACAACTGGAAATAATTATTATAAGTTGAAACTAAAAAGTACCACTTTCAACAAATTATAGCTAATAAAGAATGTGGCTATGTTTTGAATTTGCAAATTTCCTCAGTGCTCTGTTTTTGTCACAAAAGTTTAATACCTGGCACAATATAGATAAAGGAAAACACATATATATGCTTATGCATACATGCGCACAGGCATATACAAGCATGTATTCACACATGTGTGCATATACACACATGCATTTATGTGCACACATACATATACAATATACTTTAATATGAAGTTTTAAATAATGGTCTTCCTCACACAGGGCATACATACACAAACCTTCTGTGGTTTGTGGGGGCCAGCTTATGGATGGCTGAAATCAAGGACTCTGATGAGCTCTATACGTCCCAAGACATTGCCTTACACCTGCAGAACTATGATGAAACTGAACTCACCAATCAGACAGCAAGAGACTCACAGTAACAGAATGCACAACAATATACAGCAGTAACTATGAATAATTTATTTCTGGAATTTTCCATTTAATATTTTCGGATCACTGTTTGGCTATGGGTAGCTGAAACCATAGAAAATTGGAAGCACAAAAGACAGAGGATGAGTATATTCAAATACAAGTACAATGCAAAACACTTTGTATTCATGTTTTATATAGTAGGAATAGCCTGCTTATAAAGAGAGGCTATTGTGAGCCTTCTACAAAGTAAGCAACCTTAACTTTTATTTATTTGTGTGTGTGTGTGTGTGTGTGTGTGTGTGTGTGTGTATCTGGAAGGGTTGTGTGAAGGTACCATCAGAGGCCAAAAGAGGGCATCAGATACGCTGGAGTGAAACTTACAGGTGAGTAAGTTCCCAATATGGGTGCTGAGAACTCGAGCCCTCTGAAAGAACACTAAACCACTGAGCAGTCTCTCCAACCTCTTTGTTTTGAAAGTAAATTAATGCCCTAATCTTAAAGAAGACAGTCATCAGTCAGGATCACTTAAAACATAAGTTGGGCTTAAAATCTGGAGGAGAGAGATGCTCTGTAGACATTCGAGCTATGTAGTAAAACCTGGTAAATCTCCTATGGGAGCGACTAATGTATCTATCAATGATTTGTTTAGAAATTTTATTTTGTGCACTTAAGAAACTTCAGGAACCATTTAATCCTTGGAATATGACAGGAGACTTAGATAAAATAGCTTGGCCTCTCAATAGTGTGACCTCTTGGAGTTTGGATATAAAATTGTCTTTCTTCATGCTGTGCTAGCAACTGGGTGCACAGAAGTAAATAAAACTGTCAACTCTGCCCTCACGGGTCTGGGCCAAGGACAGTGTGGCTAAGCTTTTCTGACTCTTGCGTCCCCACCCCTAGTAAATGAGAAATTTTTATTTATAAACTTTATACTGCCACTGTTTTCAAGTATGTATAATACATAGCACATTCGTACAGTAAAGAAAGAAGGAAGGCCAGTTTTGTTCTGTTTTTTTAAAGCCATCGTGAGCACATGTGATTGAATGTTATTCAGAAAGACACCTTATTTGCTCTCCGCCTTATTTCTTGAGACATAGTCTCTCTCTGAACCTGGGTCACTGACTGGCTACATTGATGAGTCAGTGAGTTCTCGTTATCCACCTGTCTCGTCTCCCTACTCCTTCCCTGTGGTTACAGAGGTGTACAGCTATGCTTACTCTCAATGTTGGTGCTGAGTATCCAATCTCAGGACCATATGCTATGCGACAATCCAGAAGACCATATTTAATATTAAATCTGAGTGCTGTTTTTCACAGCCATCTCAGAAGACCAGTACTGGGCTTCCAATGGACAGGCAGAGGCTTAGTCACATTAGACACCTTCAAAAAATGAGCTTCTGGGAGCTGAAGAGATGGCTCAGCAACTAAGGGCACTGGCTGCTCTTTCAGAGAACCCAGGTTCAATTCCCAATATCCACGTGACAGCTCACAACCGTCTGTAACTTCGGTTCCAGAAGATCCAAGCCCTTCTTCTGACCTTGCAGGGAACCAAGAATCCAGGTGGTGAGCATATTTACATGCAAGCGAAGCATCCACAGAATAAAATGGAATAATGTCAAAGAAAATAAGATATAAAATTACAACGTTAAAAAACCTGAGTTTCTACCCTGAGGCAAGGGTAAAGTTGATGATGTCGTAATCAAATGCCTGCCTGTCATCACTGTTACCTTTCTCAATGGGAATCTGTGGACACTTGGCAACCAAGCTCAAGTCAACTGTACGGCTGGTTGAATTTTGGGTTTTTAACCACATACTTGGCCGCTGAGTAGGCACACAGTAGTCCTCGCAAAGTATCTTACTTGCACACTAAGTACAACTCGTTCATTGACCAGTGCTGGAATGCAGCGAGAGGCAGCATCGCCTCCAACACAGTTTCTCCAGAAGAACAGCACCTGGACGAGGCTGGCTGCATCCTCCAGCCAGGCCTTCGATGGCAGGACATAAGCATTCTTGTCACAGCTATCCCCAAGACTAAACTGTGCGGCTCACAAAACACCAAAAATGGATGCTTCTTTAAACCAATCTCTACATGTATTTCTGCAAATCCTATTTAGTCAACATTTATTGAGTGTCTACCGTGAACAAGATTTTAATTTATTATTTTTTTTTTGCCAAATGGCCTGAGCCGATTTGTGTTTGTGTGTGTGTTAAAGACCCAGCTATATAAAAAGTCCTCAGTTAAAGCAAATTATTTTACAGCAGATGATTGCTAAGTAACGTTCGTATGCTCCTCTCCTGGCATGGTTATGAGCACACATTAGCAGTCCATAGCATGCCTCATTCCCAGCTACGCTAGTGAAAAATGATGGCTTGTCTCTCCAAAACTAAACCAATTATTCTTGGTTTTGTTGAATGGAAATTTAGCTTGTGTTTAGTGACAGAATAACTAAATCAAACTTATTTGGAAACCAAGTGTCAGAGTAGACCCTGCGTGTCACTAGGCTGACAGGAAGTACAACCCAGGTAGCAGATTTGATAAACCAGGGCTATTTAGGCTTTGAAAAAAAACCAACCAACCAAACAAACCAAATCTTCACTCACATGACGTCTTAGCGAATAACCCGCGTGTCCGCACCTCCATCTCTCCCTTTCTTGGCATTAGCACTAACACATCACACAACAAAACAGCGTTTTGCATCACCAGCATCACCAGCAGCATCTGCTTGGAGCTAGTGCATACACAAACGCTTGCCTGATTGAATAGCACCCTCTCAAAATTGCTACTTTAATCACATTTTTGCAGGCTGTGTGAACAAAATAATGTTTCTTTAATTACGTGAACGCTTTATTTTTTTGATATTTTAATGACATTTTGGAAGACAGAGTGGTTGCCTCCCCTGGATCGGGTGGCATTAATCAGGTGTGACAGCTAGTTATTTGATACGCTTCAAATCCCACTTGTGTTTGCACACGAGTAAGCTAGGACTGGCTTTCTCAGTCCCCGGGTCTGTAATGTCACTTTTGTTTCTGCCTGTAATGAGCAAAATAATTGAACCAAATTAGCACTATCTATAATTCAGCTCTAGCTTAGAGGCATCGTTTTATTTTTTTTAAACAATGAAATAAAAAAGCAGTCTCCCCTAGGATACATGTTAATAAATAAAGGTCCGAGATCTCCATTCTAGACATTTAGGGTCTATCCAAAATGTTATTTTCCCCAGGGCTACACCCTGTTGCTGGGCTGTAAATAAGGGGCATCTGCTTCTTCATGGAACCCAGGTTTAGTGAGAGGAAATTGATCAGATACCAGTGGGGATGCCTTCACCAGGGTCAAGACACCAGGGACTATTTAGTGTATGTCAGGTGCTGTTTGGGGATATGGGAGTGGTAGCATCTGGTGTGATATGGGCACATACTTGTCCAAATTCTATAATTGTTATTTTATTGATCCCTCCAGCATGCCAAAGAAAGGGCCCAATGGGCAGGCTTGGGCCACCTCTGCTCAGATTTTGCAGCCTGGTCACCCACCCCGGAGTGAAAAACTCCTGTCCAGAAGTCACAACTCTGGGGAGATTTTTTGTGTGTGGAATGTGGAGTATAAGTACCACCCAGCTCTCTCATATTACAGAGAAAAATGGTGAGGTCCAGAGACCCAGCTTAAGTCGCAAAGCCAATGTGCTCAAATTCCCTTCTCCTTCCCTCACCAGCTTTCTGTCTCCTGCACTGGCCTGAAGTTAGCTCTACACAGTCAGTAGTAAGAGCTACGAAGCAACATATCTTAAATTGTGTGTGCTGAAGTTTAACGTGAGTTCAGAGACTCTCAGTGAGTAACGGTGCCAAGACAATACCGGCTTCCCAGTTTGCGCACTATCCTCTGGGTAGAAAGGCTGGAGAGGAGAGCGATACATCCCACTGGCTCTGAATCAGCCTGACAGAATTCCATACCTGACTCAGTTACTTTCTGCATACTCTACCAAACACAGCTAACCTATGGCCCATGGGTGGTGTGCATCCCAGGACAACTATGTACACAGCCCGACACATTTGTAGATAGCAATGGCACGTTGCCATGTCAAATGCAAGAGTTCTCAACCTGTTGATCCTGACCCCTGTGGGGAATCACGTATAGACATCCTTCATATCAGGTATTTTCATTATGATTCATAACAGTAGCAAAATTACAGTTATGAAGTGGCAACAAAATAATGTTAAGGTTTTGGGGGGTCACCACCACATGAGGAACTGTATTAAAGGGTCACAGCATTAGGAAGGTTGAAAGCAGCTGGTCAAAAGTTTAGACATTGCTGTGAGTCTATGCCAAGCCCAGCAAGAGAGTCTGATATGAGATTCCCCTCTGTATGTTATGAGTGTGTTTTATTATCATTGGTTAATAAAGAAGCTGCTTTGACCTGTGGCAGGGCAGAATATAGGTAGGTGGGGAAACTAAACTGAATGCAGGGAGAAACAAGACAGAGTCAGGCAGATGCCACGTAGCTGCCCAAGAAGCAAGAGGTAACAAACTACGAGCCTCATGGTCAAATGTAAAATAATACAAATGAGTTAATTTAAGATGTAAAAGCTAGTTAGGAATATGCCTGAGCCGTTGGCCAAACAGTGTTGTAATTAATATAGTTTCTGTGTGATTATTTGGGTCTGGGTGGCTGGGAAACAAAAGCACAGTCTCCACTTGTAAGAGTTCCCAGGTGACGAGAGCAGAGATTAAGGGGACAGAACCAAGAGGAGCCCATGAGCCTGGTCTGTAGCAGAAGCAACTCTTTATCTTGATTTTCTTGTTATTTCATGGGAGCAAACAGTCATCACAATCTTGTCAGAATTTTTGAATATTTAAAAGAAAATCTTCACACATTAGGTTTTTATTCTGAAGTAGAAAAAGACAGACAATTAGATGGATGAACAAATAAATGGCTAGTGAATGGATAGATGATGGATTGGTATGTAGAAGATACAGACAGATCAATAGATGAATGAATATAGACAATAGATGGATGGGTGATAGGTAATGGAAGATCTATAGAAGATAGATAGCAGATGGGTAGATGATAGATTATAGATTGATGATAGAGAGATTGATAGATGATAGGTAAATAGATGATAGATAGATAGATAGATAGATAGATAGATAGATAGATAGATAGATAGATAGATAGATAGACAGACAGACAGAAGATGGGTTTGGTGATATCTCTTCATTCACTGAGGTTGGAAGTAGCTTAAACGGTTTTAAAGTACTATGTAGATTGCTCAAGAGCTAGCATCTCTCCTGTTTGCTTCTTCACAAACATCTTTGATCCGGCCCTCCCATGGACTGTAAGGGCTACCATGATAATGCTTTTACCATAAAGGGAAGAGGTTTCAGCTCATTTAACAAACCACTCCTGTGCTTGGACAGATAGAGCTACCTTAACCAGGAATAACCTGTTCTGATGTTTGATCAACGTAGCAGTAAAGGTCATAAGTCCCTCCAAATCCCACCTGTCTCTAGTGTCCCTGTGGCCACCATGCTATGTTCCAACAAGAGGAAGAAAGCACCCATGGAAAGGGATTTTCTTCTAGGGAAAGACCAGACTTGTGCCCGAGGCCTCATGGGGCCTGGGCCATCAGTCCCATGATAGCCTTCCCCTGTTGAATGAGATGTCACAAAGAATCTGAGAGCTCAGGCTAAGGGGTCAAGTCAGCCCAGTTTGAATCCAGTTTTGGTTCCACAAAGCTGGGGGATCTGACTCACGGTGTGACATCCCAGGTGGCTGTGGTAGTTAATACTGACTGTCCACTTGGCAGTAGGAATAATAGTCCCTATCCCCTATATTTTCTTTGGGGCTTTGTAGACATTATAGTATATGAGATGAGGCATGGAAAGTGCCTGCCATGTATTAGGCACTAGGAAAATTCAATTTCTTTTTATTTTAAAAGATTTATTTATTTATTATGTGTACAGTATTCTGTCTGCATGTATGCCTTCAGGCCAGAAGAGGGCACCAGATCTCATTACAGATGGTTGTGAGCCACCATGTGGTTGCTGGGAATTGAACTCAGGACCTTTGGAAGAACAGGCAGTGCTCTTAACTGCTGAGTCATCTCTCCAGCCCCCAAAATTCAATTTCTTAAGCCATTCTGCGGGTTTGTTGCTATTTCGTGTTTTTTTCTTTTGAGACATGATTTTGTGTACTCCATGATGGCCCCAAATATGATATGTAGCCAAAGCTGGCTGCCACCTACACCATGCTGGGATTATAGGCATGTACCACTATGCCTTGTTTATTTGGTACTGGAGTCAAATCCAGGGCTTTGTGTGTGCTGGGCAGACATTGTACATTGGCAATATTCAGCCATCTCTAAATCTTTGTGTTATGCCTAAAGTAACTCAGGACACTTTGTCCTTCAGTGAGACATAAATGGACATTATTAAACCTTCAAACATCACTGGGGAATGTTTGGGGAAAGAAGTGGTACTTTGGAAAGAAAACAAAAATCTGTCCCATGCAGTGAGGCATAGAGAAGGTACCCAGCAGCTAGAGTCAAGGACTGGGACATTTAGGGATTGACAAAAGCAATCCACGGTCATTAATCCCATAACAAGGATGGGGAAATTGAGGTTTAGAGATGTTAAGTCGCTTGCTCAAAATCATTTTCCTTTCATCTTAATTGATTTTACTTTATGCATATGAGTGTCTTTCCCTGCTTGCATAGCCATATACCATATGCATTCTACAGAGCCCAAAGAGGGGGCATCCGATTCCCTGGAGTTACAGAAGACTATGTGGGTACTAGGAACTGAACATGGATCCTCTGGAAAAGCAGTTGGTGCTCTTAACCACTGAGCCATCTCTCTGTTCCTGAAATGGTGTTCAGCCAGGCCTCAGGATTCTTCCTGTTCTACAATGGACTCCACTACGAGTCATCCCTGTGGTGGTAGCTTCTTCATTTGAAATGTTCAGCGCTGTGAGATTTCCTATTCTCTTTCTGGCCCTTCCCATCCCAGCCTTTCCTGTAACTAAACAGGCTATAGTCCGTGGAAACGAAGCATACAGACAGCGGCTTGGGGTCAAACACTCTGTTCCGGGGGGTTCACATTAAAGGCAGGTCCTATTTGGGGACCTGCCCCTTTCTCCTTTCAAGCCAGCCTGTGGGGACAGTCGAGTAGTCTCCCTCTTGGATCTAAACTATTTTCAAGTGGCTCAGATTTCCAGGATGGAAAGCTTCTTTGATAGAGATCAAGTTCACCTTTGATCATGAAACCATTTCCCACTTCCCTGTGAATTTTGACCAAAGCAGGGAAACTGAGCCAGGGCAATGCTCATCAACCCAGGGTGGATGCTGCAGATCAAGGTGGGAGACAGACAAGGGGGGACCAGCAGGGTCTCCGGGCACCACAGGAAGGCTCCCTGTAGGCACCAAAACCCAGGAGGAAGAGAAGCACTTTAAATAGAAATAAAACACCATGCTCCCCTCTCTTCCTCTCTCTCCATGTGCTTGCAGATAAACATGCGAGGTTCAGGGCTGAATACAGGCCTAGTTTCATTGCAAGCATAAAAACGAGCTTAGAAGAATTGGGTTTCCAGTCTTCTCATTTTCCTGACCACAAATACTTTTTATTGTAAGCCCCAAAAATCAAGGGTTATTTAAGAAATTAACAGTCATCCTATGCTCCATTATCGGTCCCCTATTCTTCACTGAGTTTGGCAACAAGTTCCACCTCACCTCTCTTCACTCAGCAAGCATTATTTTCCTGCCACGGCTGTGTTTTATGGCTGGACAATACTTTACAAATTGCTATATTGTAATATTTCTGCCCTGCTCCTACCTCCTCCCCAAGTAATCCTTCATGAGGAAGAGAAACAAGGTCTGGAATGCGGTGAAGTAAGCACAGAAGACTTTATGGCGTTTTACAAATTTCTCTTGGCCTCAGGAACGGCAAAATAATCGCACAAAGAAACCAAGCCCTTTGCCTGCAGGACAATACATGGGTTTTTATTAAAAGAGGAATTTAAATGCCTCCTGTGCACAGACTGTTTTAACTAGAAAGACTCAGAAAATTAATTTCTGCCTATAATCTCTTATAGATAATACTGTAAAAATAGTTCCTTTTTAAGTAGCATATTTCATGCAAATATCAAAAAGCCTTTTATCTGTGTTCAAGATTTCTTGTTCTATTTCTGTCCCCTGTTTCCTTCCCTTAGCTGAAGATCAGGCTTTGGAGCCCCAAGCTTGTTGCTAAGGGGCAGAGCCCAGAGGCAGGAACAAGGTTGGCCCCAGGCATTATCCAAGTAGAGAAACTGAGGGGCAAGCCTAGTTTCCTACCATGTGGTGGGCACCCGTGTTAGTGCTGGGGTAGGATGCAGTGGGTTCCCACAGCAAGCAGGGCAGAGTTCCAGCCACACAGACAAGGAAGTTGTATGGAGTCAGAGCTTGAACCCACATGGAGACAGGAAGAAGAAAAAAGAGAACCCTTTACAGGAATTCTCTCCAAACCCCTCACTCACAGTTCCCTTGGAGATGTTCGAAGGACCTAATATTCCCATGATATTACTTATTTAATATTTTTCATTTGATAATGACATTATTTTCCTCTAATTTAGTCTTATTCTAAACAGTAATGTGGTAAAAAAAATCAGTGATGAATATTCAAGCTGTATTTTTCTCCAAGCTGTATCAGGTAAGCATAAAGCTATTACCATAAAGAAATGTTCATCTAGAGAGTCTGAAAAATTAATTCAGCTGTCCCACCAGGTAATCCCACCGCACACGCAGGGAACCACTGGCTTAAAGCAGAAAAAAATCTGAAAGGGGAATGGAGGACACAGCTAGGAGAGGTGACAATGTAGAGAGGGGTTTCCAAGCTCAGTGTTTATTGTTGGGGAAGGAACCATCCAGTACCTTTCTGCACCAAAGGAAGCTCTCCCAGGAATGCTTTTGGTTAACATATTGCTCGGTCTGAATTAGATTTGATTTGATATTTACTTATTTTCTTATGCTGTACTAGGAATCCAACCCAACCTAGTATGCATGCTAGGCAACGGCATTACCACCGAGCTACGCCCCTGTCTCAGGTTGCTAGGTCTTAGTAGAACTGTCCTAAGCCATCATAATCTTTGGAACACCCATCCAAACATGCACATTGTCAATACTGTCCATTGGGGCCTTGAACAGAAAGAAAACTCCGTATTTTGTGTTACATTCAACTACCATCTATACGGTAAATGTATTGCTGATTCTACTGGTCCACTTAGGATGCAATAACGAAACACCATAGACTCACCTAACACAACAGGAATTTATTTCACACAGTTCTCGTGGCTTAGAGATCCAAAGTCAAGATGCCAGTAGACGTTCCAGAAAGGCACATTTTCTAGTACAAGATGTCACACTGTCAGGTACAGGAGGTGAGTTCCTCACCACAACCTCACCTGGTAGGTGAGGGTATGTGTGATTCCCTAATTCCATCAGAGAGTGCTACAGTCTTGCCACCTAGTCCCCTCCACAGGGCCTCATCTCCAGGCACCACCCCCTTAGAGCGTGGAATGAATTCAGAGGAAACATAAACGCAGAGTTCATAGAACCCACTAGAGAATGGAAGCAGATATACAACACCAGGAAAAGTCTAGAATGCACCATAGAAATGTCTGTCCTGCCTAATCACTGACTAGAAGTTAGACCTGGGGTGAGTGACCTAAGACTTACAGCTCACAACTTCCATGTTTATGAATGAAGATGAAGTGAGATGACACATTCTAAATTTTTCTTCCAATGGGAGAGGGGCAGGGAGACAAGCTCTCTGGTGTATATGAAAGCACAATGTTTACCATGTGATTTGAAATCAGTAAGTCTACATCTAATAGAAATCCTACATAAATCTGAAATGACAAAATTAAAGGAGTGAAGACTATAAAGTTAGCATCAAAAGATCCATGAGATGGTTTTGAAATGCGCTAGTGTTTCAATATATCCTTGTGTGTGCATGCGCACTTAGGTAATCATTCAGAACAGCTATAGTTGTGAAAATATAAAATACTGCATGAAAATCTAAAAACTCTGTGTGTGTTAGTGTTGGAGCTGTCTCAAGTATAGTTTAAGAATATTATTTATTATTTGACATTTATATGTATGTATGTGTCTGCCTGTGTGTATGTCACACATGTGTGTAGGTGCCAGAAGAAAAAGCTGGATTCCCTAGAGTTAGAATTACAGAAAATTGTGAGCTCCCCAGTATAGATGCTGGGAACTGAACTCTGGTCCTCTGAAAGAAAAACAAGCTCTCTTAACCCTGAGCCATTTCCCTGGCCCAAGAACATTATCATTTTGAAGCTACTGAGCATAGATTTAATCCCTGTGGGATCATTTCCCAGCTGTCTAGCTTAGCTAACTTAGACCCTCTCTCTAAGCTTCTCTTTCCTTTCCAGAAAAAAATAAATGAAGACCAAATAGTTTAATATGGGTATGGACCTCATAGGTTGGCTTAGTTGCCTTTGCTCAGCAAATTTGTAACAAGTGCTACTGACATTAGGATTTTCAGGAGATGGTTAATCTGTCTGCATTTCCAGAACAAATCTCTCTTTGTCCCCCAGAATGTGAGTACTGGGTAACTTTCAGTGGGTGCGTGTGACTCAGCTCCAAAGTCAGACCATGGAAAGGCAAAGATGCCCTCACCACTAGGCTGCCCCACAGAAGCCTAACCACCTCTGGGCAGCTTGTAATGAGGGCAAGAAAGAAACAAGTTTGCCCCCCACCTGGCATTTCTAAATAGAAGCTAATGGTCCAAGCAGCTTTTTTCTTACACAGAACAAATGTGTCTTAAATATCCCTGGGCCATGCATCTAGTACTGCCACTTCCAATTTTCGCTCACAGCTACATCGGAAAATTTTAAACCCTCTTCAATTTAGCCTGCTTTTATTTGTATTCAGACTAAGATAGAGTGTGTGTCAGGGGACAACTTGACCATTAAAAAAAAATTCTATTTGACGATATATATTTTTATCAATTTGGGAAAGCAATCAAAGAAGGCATTTTCACTTAAATGCTTGGGAAGAAAGCTGATATCATCTGGTTGGAGGAGAGCTAGGGAAATCACTAGAGGGGGGAAAGCCCTTTTGTGTATCCAATTTCATATGACTGTTGTCATGAACAGGATGTATATTCAAACGTGTTTGCATATTTCCAAATTGATCATACATCAGAATTAGAGCCATATTGTTCTCCTTACATTGAAATTGTTTATATAGAAAATATTGTGTCAAACGGTCCCTGCCTCCACCCCTAGTTGTGGCTGATTGCAGATCGAGATAAAGGCACTTATGTCTACAAGCACAACAAAAAGTCTATATGCATGTCAGAAATAAAAAAAAAAAGGTGTGATTCTAACACAAACTCCATTATCGGCCAAAAAGAATAAAGAAAAAGGAGAGAGACAGACTGCAGGAGTTTATGCAAATTCGGAGATAGCAAAAAGCGTATACTTACACACTGATAGGCTGAAAATTAGGGGTTGGTTAGATAGCAGTAGAATTCAGTTTGATGTGGTTCAAAACAGTCCTTCGATGCTGCTTTATACTCACGTGACAGAGTGAATTAGAGTTATTTTACAAGAGACAGAATCGGCCCACTAAGGGGATCCATTTCCTAGTTTACTATGGGAAACGGTAATTTAAAGCTGGCGGCTTGGTGCGTGAGTTATTCCTAGTAGAGTCGAGTCGGTTTCAATAAATTCAGTTGAATTTTCCCTTCTCTGCACTTGGTCATTTTTAATTTTTTTTTATTGTTCATTTGTTTCATGTTTTTGTTTTTCAGATTCTTGCTCAAAACGTGGGTCCAAGTATGAAGTGGTCCAAGCGATAATTTGACAAGAACCCTGTAAATCCAGGTCATGCTGTCTGGACGATGTAATAGTAGATCTGACGGAGCTTAAAGGAGTTTTCGTGATTACTGCGTCCTCAGGATTTCAAACATCAAATATTTTGTTAACGAAATCACATGTAGAGCTCCAAGATGTGAATTAGGGTTGAACGGTGTTTTACTAGTAGCCCCCCATCAAAGATTACAGAGCAAAGGAAAACAGATGAGAACAGTTGTGAACAGTGAAGGGTGCTCAGAAGGTGGGGACGGAAAACCACCTCAGCGTGAAGAGGAGGGGACAGGACTCTGGCTGAGCCAATGTGGAAAATCTCTGTGACTCTGATGTCGAAGTCTGCATACAGTTTAAATATTCTTTTCTCTGTTCCTTCCCCCTTTTTTGTCTAAGATCCCAGGAAAAACTGTGATGTTTAACGCAGCACCATCTAAAGCAGCAATCTTCATGTGGGTCGTGACCCCTTTAGGATCGGACCATCCTTTCATAGCGGTCTCCTAAGACCATCGGGAAACATGGATATTTACGTTACAATTTATAACTAACAAAATTACAGTTATGAAGTCAAAATGGGAATAATTTTATGCTTGGGGGTGGGGCACCACAACATCATGAGCTGTCTTAAGGGGTCGCAGCATTAGGAAGGTTGAGAACCACTGCTCTAACGAGAAGGCAGAAGGGAATTGTTTCATCCCAAGCATGTGATCAGTAAACCTGAGAGTCCTCCCTGCCTTCCTTAACCTAACCGCGCCTCCTCTGAACACACTACGTTTCCCAGCCTCCTTTGCAGCAGAGGCAGCCATGTCACCAGATTCTAACAAAGGTAAGAAGAAAGAAGTAATGTCTTCTTGACCTGGCACAGGAGGCAGACTTTCTCTGACCACCAACCCCCCAGCTCCCTGCCCCCTCCATTTTGCCTGCTAAACATTGGCATCTAGCATGACATGGATTGAGAAGCAACAAGCTGAAAATGGCTGAACTTCTGCTAGCCCTGATAGCTGAATGATGCCATAGAGCCCTCCCTCATCACTTCCTAAAGAGAAGAGCCTCCCTGGATTTCACAGAGATAAAAGATAAATTCCATGATGCCAAAACTTCCTGTGCATGTCTCTGTATTAGTATGTTCCTAGGCACGTATGTGCCCTCAGAAATGAGAAAGACAGCCTCAGATCTCCTGTAGCTGAAGTGAGAGGCAGCTGTGAACGCCACCGGATGTGGGTGCTGGTAACTAAACTCAGGCCCTCTGGCAGTGTGAACAGAAGCAAGTGCTATTGACCGCTAAGCATATCCTCAGGACCCATTTTAAGGTTTGATATAGTAAATGTTACAACTCTGAACAGAACGCATCATGTATCAGAGCTGATACACCCTGAATTCTCTTAAATACCTTTGTATTTTCCCTTACACTTTGTATACACCTCTAAAGTTTTATTTATTTATTTAGTTAGTTAGTTGTTTAGTTGGTTGGTTGGTTGGATTTTTTGTTTGTTTGGTTGGTTTTTGGTTTTTGTTTTTTTTTTCAAAACAGAGTTTCACTGTAGCTTTGGAGCCTGTCCTGGAACTAGCTTTTATAGACCAGGCTGCCCTTGAACTCACAGAGATCGGCCTGCCTCTGCCTCCCGAGTACTGGGATTAAAGGTGTGCGCCACCACCGCCCAGCCAACCTCTTAAGTTTTTATGCATTAAAAACGGCATAATCTCTAGAGAGTAGCTGTTAATGAATTTCAGTTCAAGTGTCTTGAAGGAAGAGATCTTGTTTCCAAACAGATGTCACTGAAAGTCCTCAGGGACCTATTTTCTTTAAAGATTAAAAATGTGGGCTGGACTCGGGCTGACCCCAAAGTGTAGCATGAAGCCATCTGCTTCTGTGATATGGAAACCCGGTTTGTCCACGACAGCAGGCATTGAGACAGAAAGGTTGCCAACTTCAAGGTCAGGTCATCTTTCCCTAGTTCCTAGCCTCAGAAGCATCATCTATTCTCCGAGTGTCCTCATTTGTAAAGTAAGCACACTTGCTTGAAGGACACACTCCAAAGGCTGTCATTTACTCGTTCATCGGCCAGTAAGAAAGCACCAACAAGCAGACGGTGCCAGAACGGAGGGAGAAGGCATGGCTTGGACAACTCTGGGAGCTGCGCTGGCTTGAATGTTAAATCTCCATATAAGGCTCCTTCTTTTGGTCACGTGGTCCCTGGTTGGTGGCACTGTTTGGGATGGTTACGGAACCTTGAGAAAGTGCAACATTTTGCTGACAGAAGTTCTTCACTGGAGGTGAGTTTGGAGAGTTTAGGGGTCTGCCCAACTTCCTGTTCTAGTTCTCTGCTTCCTATGTGTGGATGAGAAGCAATCAGTCCACTTCCGGCCCTGCCACTTCTGGATTCTGTCCCCTCCCCCATTATTGCTATGCCTTCCCACCATGATGGACTGCATCCATCTGGATTTGTAATTGGAAATAAACCCTTTTTCTCTTCCCTCTCCTTTTCTTGGAGTATTGTTATCACTGCAACCAAAAAGTAACAAATGTGCAAGCTAACCAGGGCTGATGGCAATGTTTCTGTATCTTTCCAGCTAGCTGGACTCCTGCTAATGCGTGTCTAAGCTGGGAACCACTCATAAAGGACTGAGTGTCCCATATCATTTTTTTAAAAGAATTATCTCTTATCTCAGAAAGTATAAAGAATAGTTTTTAAAATACTGAATGCTTGACCTGTTTGCCTCTTTGCTATTTCCTCAATGCAGCAATGCCAGGTCTCACTCCCTTCCCCCTTCGTGGGAACCAGCATCAAAAGCACTGGGAGACTTTTTCTTTTATAGACTGTCCTATCCCCACTTACATCAAATAGACAAGAATTTGGATTTGCAGCAGTGCTGGGCAGGAAGCTAAATGAATCTGCAGTCTACAGTGCGGTGCCCAATTACATGTGAAGCCAGGACTCACTCAAGAAATTAGCTTCATGAGTGGGCAGAGATCAGTGGGCAGATCTCAACTCTTCAATTCTCCCTGGCTTCAAAGGCCACAGGAAAAACTGGAAGCCGGAGAGAGCTCTGCTCTTTAGCCATGTTACAATTACCTGTCATATGACTGTTGTCAAGAAGCCTTCCGTTCTTTCCTATCCTAGACTCAGAGTCGTGTTATATGAGGGCAGGTGAGGATCCTAGGCTATTGCCCACTTCCTTTTTTCCTCTCTTCCAGAGCTCATTTTAACTCGTGAAAGGGCCCTACAGCCAAAGCTACCTGAAGGCTGGTCTACCTCTAAACAAGTTTCGAGAGAAAATGACAAATCTTAATTTTCTCAGCTGTAAAATGTTCATAACGGTCTGTGTTCACTTCGCCACCTGGGGATTGCAGTGAAGCACAGGTGAGATCAATTCTGGCACGGAGCAGTGTCTGAGGTATTCTCAACACCATTATCTTTATGATTAATTAGCTTACTAAAAACCAGCACCAAGACCAGTACCTCAAAATCACACCACTGACAGAACAATTTCTTAATCAGCCATCCTGGAGGTTAAGACTACACTATTTCAGATTGAAAGGAGTATGGGTGTCTTTAAATTAAAGTCTTAGAAAATAAAGTCCTGGGAATCCAGACATGGGAACTCAAAATAGATCTCCTAGAGGACCACACTAATCTAAAATATACATTGTATTAATTATGGAATATGGACTCCAGTATCAATAAGGTTTCATGGGACCTGTGGACTCTACTCCTGAGTAAATCTCTAAAATGTTTTTCTCAGATACTCACAGGCAGACACACACACTCACACATATATTCATGCATATACACACAGAGCAACACACACTCACTTGCACAGTAATAATACACTCATCTGTCCATTCACACACATACCCCTATGCTCTTTCACAGACATGCACATGGTAACACACACACACGGCAACATACACACTCACACACAGTAACATGCACACACACATGGCAACATACACTCTCATACACAGTAACATGCACACACATGGCAACACACATTGTAACACACATGACAACATACACTATCATGCACAATAACATGCACACACATGGTAACACACAACATAGACAGTCACACACAGTAACATGCGCACACACATGGTAACACAATGGTAGCACACACACAGTAACACACACTTGCTTCCCCCCACACATAAATAAACATAATAATTTCTCTAATTTCCAAAGAACTTTCTTCCTGTAAATAAGTGATAATAAAGCAATTCTGAATTATTCTTATCTCTTTGTTTTGCAAGTCCCATAAGGGCCCTTCATGAAGATTTTGTTAACTGGGTTTTCTTAATTAAAAATGCATTTGCTTAAAATACTCTATAATTTAACTTTGTACAGTGAATAAAAATTACCTTTTATTGAGAGCTCACAGATGTCAGGACACTGTTTTCAACATGTGCACACACATCATCTCCTTTATCTCAAGGACAAATCCATTATGTGTTATATGGACAATTATTTTACTTTGCCCCGAGGACAGCCAATCTCCAAGACTTTTAGTGATCCCTTCTGTGTCCTAAAACAATAAGGTGAAAATGCAGAAATATCAACATAGGACTATCTTATTCTAAGCCCTTTCTATTAACCATGTTGTTAATGTGTCTCTTAATTAGGATATTTTAACTTGAAGACTGCAAAGAAGGGTTTGATAAAGTTGAAAACCTGAGCCATTTGCTTTTTACCAACTTCACGGTGATAAAATAGTACAACGGGCCGGGCGGTGGTGGCACACGCCTTTAATCCCAGCACTCGGGAGGCAGAGGCAGGCGGATCTCTGTGAGTTTGAGACTAGCCTGGTCTATAAGAGCTAGTTCCAGGACAGGCTCCAAAGCTACAGAGAAATCCTGTCTCAAAAAACCAAAAAAAAGTACAATGGAAAGCAAGCTTTTGAAGAAAGGGTTATTTTGGCTTACGGTTCTCGAGGGGATATAGTCCATCACATGAGGAAGGCAGGGCAACAGTCAGGGAACACATGGAAGCAGGAGAAAGCTGACTGATCACATCTCAGTCACACACAGGAATCAGAGAGATACAACAGGAAGAGGATCCAGGCTATAAACCCTCCAGTCCCACCCCACCCCCAGTGATATAATTCCTCCAAGAGTCTCCAGCTTCTAAAGGTTCTATACCCTTCCATCAGTGCCACCCACTGAGGACCAAGCGTTCAAATACATGAGCCTGTGGGGGCATTCTCATTCAAACAACCACAAACTATAGGATGCTAAACAGAATCACCTGGGTTTAAGTAACCTTTCTCTTAACAATGTTGCTAATTAAGATATTTTAACTTGGAGAGTGCAGAAAAAAAGTAGATTTTGATAAAAATTTCTTCTTCTTTTGATCATGTGTGCATGATGGCAGGGTTGGGGACATGCAATGTGCAGATGCCTATGGAGGCCTTTGGAGCCGGAGGTGCAGGCAGATGGAAGCTGCATGTGGGGTCTCAGAACTGAATCTGGGTCCTCTGCAAGAGCAGCAAGTGCTCCTAACCATGGAGGCATCTCTCCAGCACCCAATAATAGCTTTATAAAGTTGACCATCTGACCTATATGCCTCTTTTACCATTTCTTCAACTTAACAATGCCAGCTTGTAGTCTCTTCCCCTTCCATGGGTACAACATCACCAATACTGGGACTCTACATTTTTCTGTTTTTATTTTTATTTGTATGCCTGTGTGTGTATATAAAACACATATGTGGGGGCAGTGCTACTGAAGTTGATACCACAATGTTTTCCTCTGTCACCCTTCACCTTATTATGTTGTTACAGGCACCCTTTGTAATGGCAGGCTTTTACATGGGTACTGGGGATCCCAATCAGGAATTCATAACAGCAAGCGTTAGACCTGCTGAACCATCTCCCAACCCCTCTACCTCTTTTACAGATGGTATCACACACCCAGTTACACTGGGTAGGCAATGACTGAATTCTCAACATTGATGAGCATGAGACAGAGTCTCGGGCTGCAGTGCCACCCCCGATCACCTTCAGATTTCAGGATTCCACTCACCAAAACAGCTCCATCAGACAGAGCTTAGTCTTCATCTCTGGGAACAGCTCAGTGCTTGCACTCTCAACCTCAGCTTAGCTCAACTCGGGAGGTTCTTTCCTGCAACGAAGCATGCTAAAAGGAGGTCCATGTTTGCGACCAGCTGACGCCTCATAAGGGTAGTGGCCATCCTTGACAGACGCTCGACTGTAAGTTCATTCAGCGCAACTGGGTGCAGAGTCACATCGTAGGCAGGTGTCGCTAAGTCTGACCCAGAATGACTTCCAGGTCTCTTCGCTGTCAGACAGTTGATTGAGTTTAAGAAACGGCCTGTGTACAGCCAGGAAACCATCCAGTCATTGGGCGACAGGTCTGGGAAGATTAACCCATCTGCTGTCTTCCCTTTGACTTTCTACGGATCTTGCTCCCAACAGCAGCTGGGGCGAGAGGGAGGGTAAGGGCTAAGGAGCCCAAGTTAGTCTCCCTTCATCCATTCTAGAAAGAAAAGAGAAACAGCTGGAGAGGGCAATGCTGTGTGTCACAATAATGCCAGCTGGAGAGGGAACTGGCCCCAACTTCAGGAATGCGAAACCCAATCCTCAGCCAATTTTCTCCCCAAAGAGAAACGCCATAGAATGTAAACTACCACCAAGAATTGGATTTTTCTTACAATGTCAACAATTATTTGGCTATTAAAGAAAAGAATATCTGGGCTGGGAGATGACAGAAGGGCACATCTGATATGGATTGGGGGAGGGGCCTGTGTCCAGGTAAGAGAGAAATTGTTCAGGATAATTTGCATGTAAAAGCATGAGACCCCATAATTCTGCAGCGTCGATGGGGTGGAAGACAATCACTTGCAGAAATGAGTCTGTCTACAGCAAGGCGGAGCAGCAGCTTAATTTAGGTGCCATGCCTTGTTCTGGGCTAGCTTTCGGGTTGGTTTGTTTTGTAATCGAGGCAGGAACAGAAAACCAGGGAACTGATATGAACCCTCTTCCTTGTCTAGCTTCCACAGATGACAGTCCATGTTGGCCGAGGGGCGGGAGAAGCCACCATTCTGCTCCAGGCTCGACCGTTAACTTTCTGTTTCTTCCCGGTGTAGCAGGAAGAGGTGGAAGAGCTATTTCACCAGGCGCAGAGAGCTCCAGCTCACGACAGGTCCAAGTCTGATAGGAAAGGGTTGGTTTTTCCTTGTTTGTACTCAGTCCCCAATGCTGTGACCATGACTTCATAGTAAGAGGTCATTCAGACTTGTGACAATAATGAATGAATAAGCAGCTACCCATCCACCACGTATCCTCAGAGAGAGCCGCCAATACGAATGGGATTTTCTCCCGTGGAAGTACAAGTAATATTCACTGAGGGGGGCCTATAGATGTGAGTCCTATTCCACCTTGACTAAAGGTCAGAGAGTTAGAGCTTATTTTCACTCTTTCAAAGCTGTTGACAACAGGTGTGGCTACAAACAAGAGATCCTGACCTAGGGTGTGGTTACTTGATGTTTTGGACATTAAGATGGCCCATAGAGATGGATCCACTCCGTGCTGACCATAGGTCAGAGAAAATTCAAGCCTCTTCCCGCTCCTTCATTTTAAAACAAGAGGTTTGACATAGAGAGTGGCTGCCTACAGGATACTTGGTCTAGGGTGTATTCGCTGCATATCCTGGCCAACACATCAGACTGCTTAACTCAGGAAATAGTGACTTGATGTCTCAACTATTAAGGCAAGTAACTGTTGTGGTGTCCTTAATGTCATATTAAAGCAGTCTTTTGCCTTCTCCCCCCCCCCTTTGTATCGGGATATATACGCATATGGAAAATAAACACAGTGGGTTCAATATTCAGTATTCACTGAGTTACCCTCCTGGTACTATCCTAGGTCTCTGTATTTCTTTTGCAGCACTGTCTATTCTGCCCAACGTTTCTAAACCACACACCCCTATCCTGGAACCTATGAACTCATTGAGGCTGGACCCCGACAATTCACTGTCTCATTCAGCTTAAGCTTTGAGCTTTGGGCAGGTCACTGACTCCCCCCATATGACATTAAGTGCTAGCCCATAGTTAGGGGCCAAGAATTCACCTTTGAGCAATGTTCACCATGAAATCTCAAACCATCTCTTACCAGCATTTTTGTGCTCCCTTTCTGGAAGTCTTGTGTTCACCATCCTGGCTAATGCAGGTTCTGGGCAGTTAAACTCAGATTCACTGATTTATATAGGACCCAGATTCCAGTGCTAGCCTAGTGTGCTGGTGTAGAAGAGGGCTCTCTGGGGGCGGGCTTTAAGTTCTTTCTTCTTCCTGAGCACCCATGTCACACATAAGACAGAGCAGAGTTAGCACGGGCCAGAGGCAGTAATATAGAGATTACTGGGGTGTCTCATTTGACATACACAAAGGATTTGGGGTTTCTCTGTGGGCGTGGATGGTAGGATAACTGAGGTAAGAGGGGAAAGGTGGTGGTTGATTGCTGGTATTTAAAGGAGTCTTCATGTGTGTGCACATACACTACATTTGTTTTTGTTTCTATGCTGGTTGGTTTTCACTGTTAACTTGACACAACTTAGAATAACCTGGGAAGAAAGTTCTAATGAGGAATTAACTACATCATGTTGGCCTATAGTCACATCTGTGGAGGATTGTCTTGATTATTAATTTATATAAGAAAATGCAGCCCAGTATGGGCAGCACCATTCCCTTAGAAGGGAGTCCTGAACAGTGCAAGAGAGCTATGAACAAGCAATCAAGATTGCACCTATTATTCTCTCTTTGTCTTCATTAGGGTCTCTATAGCTACGATGACACACCGTGACCAAAAAGCAAGCTGGAGAAAAAAGGGCTTATTGGACTTACATCATCACGTTGTTGTCTGTCACTGAAGGAACCCAGGACAGTAACTCAAACAGGGCAGGAACCTGGAGTCAAGAGCTGACGTGAAAGCCAAGAAGGGGTCCTATCTACTGACTTGCTTCCCCTGCTTTCTTACAGAACCTAGGACCACCTGGCCAGGGATGGCACCACCCACAATGGGTTGGGCTCTCCCCCATCAATCACTAATTAAGAAAATGCTCTACAGGCTGGCTCACAGTCCAATCTTATTGGGGCATTTTGTCAGTCAGGGTTTCCTCCTCTCAGATAACTGTAGTCCTGTCAAGGTGACATAAATCTAGCCAGCCTACTTTATTGTAGATGTGATATGACTAGTTGCTTGAATCTCTGCCTTGACTTCTCTGAAATGACGGACAGTGATTAGGAACTGGAAGCCAAGGAAGACATTTCTCCCCTAGGTTGTTTTCTTGTCAGGATGTTTTATAGAAGTGTTGTGACAAAATTCCCGAGGCAGGCTAACTTTATAAAGAAAAACATTTGCTTAGCTCATAATTTGCAGACTAAAAAGCCCAAACAGCATGTATAGACTCTGATGAGGGACCCTCATGACTCTAACCGTACGCAGGCACATGTGGGAATATGATGGCAACGGCACACAGGAAGGCAAGGAAATTGGTTCCCAGCAACTTAAGGACCTCCCACTAGGCCAGTGTTTTAGTTGCTTCTCTGTTGCTGGGATGAAATGAGAAAAATACATTATTTTGGCTCACAGTTCTGGAGAGTTGTGGACTTATATTTTTGCGTATAGAGAGTTCCCAACATGGTAGGAAAGGCATTGAGATAGGACCATGGCATGCGCCTGTCACGCGGCAGCAGTACTACATAAGCAGAGTAGAAACAGAAAGTGAGGTCAGGCTGCAAACCCGAAGCCTCCAGCAAGGTTGCAAACTCCCTCCGACAAGGTTCCACCTTCTAACGAGTCCATAACCTTTCCAGCATCCCCAGCGGAAGACAAAGAGTTCCAGCCCATGAGCCTGTGGGGGAACATTTCATATCCAGCCTTCAACACCAAGTAGATGCCAAACTCCACAGCTGGCTCTGGTGTCTGGGGTCAAAAGTTTCTCCAGGAACAGTTAAGGGCACCCTCTCTCCAGATGCCATCACTGTTTTGGTTCTGGACCCCTCAGACTCATATCCTTCCTTAATATCAGTTGCCTGGCCAGGGAAATGGATGATGCTTAATTAACTTCTAAACTAGGCTTTCCCTTGCTCTGAAGTTGCAGGAGCTGCTGACAAATAGCATGGAGTCACTAATGGGCTTTTTATAAAGGTGAGCGCTTGGTCAGACTGAGTTGTGACTCTGTGTAGCTTTCTTATTTTCTAATATCATGGAGACGGTGGCGCTCTGGCCCTCGGTTTCCTCAACAGTCAGTGAAGAAATGATAAGAGTGCGCTGGGTGCTGCCAACTGGCCTGGCTTGGCACTGAAGGTGGAAGGACCTGGATGTCCCCTTAGCAGCTGCTTCTCAGAGACGCCCAGATATCAGCATTGAGTGACTATAAACCGACAATTTTATCATCACCATTCTTCCAGTCAATGAAGTGGATAATATAAGTTGTAAGAGGTACATTTTTCCCAGGAGATTCAATAAAGCTATTTTTACTTTGAATGGAAAATAAATACACCCCATAAATGTTGTTTATCTTTGCTGAGCTCTGCTTGCTATTTTTCAAATTCTGTGAATCTGTGTTGTGCGTGTCTTTCTCCACCCAGAATAAAAATACTTCTAGACCAAAGATATCCTACAAATATCACACGAGCTGGAGGAATAAAACTGAAATTGCCTATATGCTCCCTAAACGCTCTCTAATATAGTCCAATCTTTGCCCCACAGAAGCTCTATGAAGTATACAGGATGAACGTAAAACTTGTAACAACAGGAATGAGATACCAAGCTCAATGCAGTCTGACTTAAATCCCAAGCTCTTCCTACCCCGCATCCTTGAAAAGTCTGTTTCTCAAACTACGACACTGTGGGTAGAAGTAAGCACTGCATTAAACACGCCTCCATTACTATCTGTGAACAAACGGGGCTACTCTTGTTGTTGGGGAAGCTTGTTTCAGGCATAGATAAATGTGTGTTCATTTCTCATGTCTACCTTTAATGACTTTTTGTTGCTGTTTTTGAGATAGGGTCGCATGTCACCCAGGCTGGCCTTGAAGCCACTAGACTAGGTCCACAGCCAAGGATGAGCCTGAACTCTCAATTGTCCTGACTCCAGTCGAGAGGTGTTGAGATTAGAGGCCCTGCTGGTTTATTGAGTGCTGGAGAGGGAGCCCAGAGTCTTGGGCATGCTCGGCAAGCGCTCACGATAACAACTAAGCCACATTCCCAGCTCTTTCAATGCTTTTGTTGTTGAATTTTACTGGGAAAGAAAGAAAGAAAGAAAGAAAGAAAGAAAGAAAGAAAGAAAGAAAGAAAGAAAGAAAGAAAGAAAGAAAGAAAGAAAAGAAGTAGCAAAAAGAGGAGACAGAGGAAGAAAAATTAACCTGAGTGTGTGGTTCATGCCTGTAATCTCAACACTTGAGAAGCTGAGGCAAGAAAGGATTGCCAAGAGTGTAAGGGCCAATACAGGTTCCAAACAACAAAACCAATGACAATTTTAAAAGCCAAACTTCTAACTCATACTTTGTTTCCATTGCACTTACTTTTATGGTTACATTCTTTCTATTGCACATGGATTTTTTTTCTCATTCATGCTCATTCAGAAATTGTGTGTGTGTGTTTGTGTGTGTGTGGTGTGTATGTGTGTACATGGTGTGTATTTGTTTGTGTGTGCATGTCCATATAGAGGCCAGTGGTCAGTATCACTGTCTTCCTCAGTCACTCTCCACTTGCTTTTTGAGATAGGGTCTCTCACTGAGCTAGGAGCTCACCCATTTGATGAGAGTAGATAAGGAGCTAGCCCCAAGGACCCTCTTGTCTCTGCTTTCCCAGCACTGGGGTTATAGGAGTGGGATGCTGTGCCCAGTGCCCAGTGCCTAACCTTTCACATTTGATGCTTGAGATCCAAACTCAGGTCCTTGAGAGTGCTTGTGAATGCTACCAGACGAGCCATCTCTCCAGCCCCCGGGAACAAGGCAAATGTCAGCAAGAAGACATGCCAACATCTGAAGTTCCAGAAACACCAACCTGAATAAGGGCAGAGCTGGTCAGAGTTCTCAGCAGGGGCTTCCTTCAGCTCCATGCTAAATCCCATCCCAGGCATAGCCATTTGCGGGGCGCGAGGGGGGGACTGAACATGGAAAGGGCTAAGAAACAAGGAAAGTCAAAGCAATGTGCTGGCCACATCGACAAG
The DNA here is from genome assembly GCA_004026605.1 of Ondatra zibethicus. NCBI lineage: Eukaryota > Metazoa > Chordata > Mammalia > Rodentia > Cricetidae > Ondatra > Ondatra zibethicus. The sequence goes on from PVIU01005952.1 coordinate 44,625, forward strand.
CTCTTCATTTTATATTTTCTCCATGCTGTCTCCGCAATATAGTCCCATCCTATTCCCGTCACCTGAGTCCAACCCACCCGCATCTCTATTTCCCTACAATATAGCTCATAATTTTTCATATTCAACCTAATTAGTCACTCATGCATCTATTCTCTTTAGCACCAAAGTCATCCAATCAAGTAATAATAATCTCTCAGTAAGCAAAACAAATAAGCAAAAATCTCTTCAAGAAAGACCCATAAAGAGCACAGAATAGAAAATCCCAAGTGTTTAGAAAGACAACTATTGCTTCACTATATTTAAATGTTCCAATGTTAGCAATAAATTCTTAATAGCTTGAAATCTAATTTTTTCCCACTGTACATTTTTTTCTTGGCTACTTGGCCCACATTGGCTTTCTTCTTTCAGCCTTTCCTTTCTGCCTCTTCTACCCCAACTGGAAATTTGGATAAATGAGTCCTGAATTAAGAACTATTACAATAAAAATATCAGCCCTGTCCTGGGAATAGCCCCCCCAAAGAATAAAGAATGTGGGCTCGTATGAACTATTTGGGAGCAGACAAGCTCTCCACCCTGCTAAGAAACAATCAGAAAACAGAGACAGGAAGTCTAGAAGGGTCTCTTTCAAACCCTTAATAATTCAGGAGACACAACTGTGCTTAACTTTTATACTAACCACATATCACTCACTTCATAATTACTACAAAATTGAGAATGTTTGATAAATGTGCCACAAGCTCTCCCCGCCCCCACCCCCATGGCAGACATGACTAATCAACCATGGAACTCCGATATACTAAACATTCTTAGCAAGCCCTGATATTTTCTTCTCATAAAAGGAAGTACCATCACTGTCTCCTAGCATCTTGTTTTCCTCCCTGGGGGACAAAAGAGACACAGTCGCATTGTTGAGGGCTGAAGAGATTAAGAGCACTGATGGTTCTTCCAGAAGTTCTGAGTTCCATTCCCAGCAACCACACGGTGGCTCACAGCCGTCTCTAATAGGATCTAATCTCTTCTGGCATACAGGTATATATGCAGAGCACTCATACAAAAAAATAAATTAATAAACTTTTTTAAAAATTCAAAAGCAGTCTCATTGGTGAGCTTTGAAAGGAAGGTTGCCCATGAGCTGCCAATGTCCTCCTTGTTCTCAATCCTCTGGGTTTTTCCATGAATTTTGTCCCTGGCCTATAGGGAGAGCAGCAGTATGATGCTACCTAGAGTCTCAGTGTGGTTCTCAGAATGGTAGAATTAAGAATGAGGAAGTCTGCCTACATGGTAAACAGATCCCCACTCTCATAATACAAATGTAATGACCTGATCTCTGCTGCTTCCTCACTTAAACAGACTCAGATTTTGAACCAAAATAAAAAAATAAAATAAAAAAGGAAGGTATTAGAAGTCCCTAAAACCCACTACCTGTAGCAATTTATTAGGGTTTTTAGGGAACCATGTACAATATAAGGTACAGCTCTGTTATCTGTTCATAGCTAAAAGTTGTGTGGGGTCAGTATTGTTTAGGGTGATCTGATGAACAGACCCTGCTTACGAAAAGTTCTCTTGCAATTAAAGACCCAAGACTACAGAGATCACCAGTTTTGCCTTAACAGCAGGCTTAATTTGTCCCAGGCAACTTATCCAATGGGTAAATCTCACAGTCAAGTCTCCTTGTAGATACACACTCTATCTGCCAGTGTATATCTCCTGGTAGAGATGTAAATTAATACCAGATTCGGAGGCGGGGCTAATTTTCTTGTGTGTAGCCTCATTGTAAATTTACTTACATGTTGTCATGGAAATTCCACTTCTGTGGATCTGTCTCACAATGTTTGCATAAAAATAAATGCCCAAGTTCATTGTACCTATTGAAATGATGGAAAAATTAACACTCTCTAAATCCCAAGCCATAGAAAGCTGGTTAAATAGCTGTGAATATTATGACTTGGATCCTAGAGGTTTGTGTTTTGAATGAAATGTATTGTATTATGTCAGAGTCAAGGAGATGGATAAGAGGAGAAGGAATATCTACCCAGAATTCCGAATTTCTTCCATTTCAAATGTTTAAAAAAATGCTGTAATTTTATAACTGGTAATCAATAAAAATGAACACTGCTGTCACAATATTAATTGATAGTAATTTTTTTCTTAGATGCTGATCTGATAACATTTAGAGTGCTCCTATCACTGAGTCTGGAAGCTGAACAAGTGACAAAAAGGGTGACAGCTGAGCCTAGAATTGGGACCCAGGCAGTGGTAGTCTGGAGAAAGAAAGACTTGTACCAGCCCTAGGCATGTCTATAAATCCCTCCATCCTAATACAGTCTGGCTTAACATGGCAGAAGATATCCATGGCTGAAGCAGTCAGTCTCCTTGTGTGTGTGTGTGTGTGTGTGTGTGTGTGTGTGTGTGTGTGTGTGTGTGATATGTATGATTATGTATGTATGTATATGTGCATGTATGTATGTATGAATGTATTTGGGGAGAGGTATGCATGAAGGTTAGAAGAGAAGTCAGATCTCCTGGAACTGGAGTTAACAGATGGTTGTTGGCTGCAATGTGGGTGCTGGGAGCTCAATTCTTCCACAAGAGCACTCAATGCTCTGAACTGCTGAGCCATCTCTCCAGCCTCCAAAACCCTTAAATGTTAAGGTGAGAGGTGAACACCATTCAAGATTTCAACAATTCAGAACCTCCAGGCCCGTGGTGCCTAGCCACTTTCTCCATTCAGGTGTTAACTCAAGGTCACTACCCTCAAGAACAGTAAAACTTCCTCCCAGGGCCTTCTGAAGTATTGTGTTAGCATTCTAAAGGCTGAGAGAACATCCGTTTTCACTTTGTCTAACTCAGATTTATTTGACCCATTTTTCTTCCAAAGAAGCCTGTTCTAACAGATAAAATTTCAGACAGCGCTTTAGAAGAAAAAAGGGGGGGCGAGTTTAATTTTCTTTTAAAAAAAAATCATCCCAGTTCTTTCTTGTCATTGTTGTGTATATGTGGTATTGTGAGGACAGCTGCATGCACAGAGGTCAGAGGGTAACTTTTTGGGGTTGGTTCTCTCCTTCAGCCTTCTCTGAAGGGGCCACAGACTGATCTCATTCCGCAGATTGACCTCAGAGCATTGGACTTCTGTGGCAAGTGTTTCGCCCACTGAGCCATCTCACTGGCTCTCCAAGTTACATTCTTCAACAGCATCAGTATCCTCTCTAGACTGAACAGAAGCCGTCCACATTGCCCCACAACTGTCTCAGTCATTTGGGATTCTCCCAACTGGATGACATCTCTATGGAGAGGCCATCTGAGTCCTAGGAAGGGTCACCTCCTCCCCTGACCTGGCCCCTGTCGTTGTCATTGCATTCACCTCCACAAACAGGGCTGGGAGTAGGTCAGTTTTGTTTCGTTTTGTTTTTAACAATACCAAACGATGCCTTTAACTACAATAGACTGATTCGCCTCTACTGTTCTCATAGTGCTTCTAAGGAATGAGTAGTTTTGTGTCATCCGTCCCATTCACCTAGGAGGAAACTGAAGCTCTTAGAAGTAGCTGAGAATATTTCTTACTTGTGAAATAGTAAAGACTCTAACCATGTTACTATTCACACTCCCATTTTGGGGCCTGAATCAGGCTCTTGCCCGTGAACCTTTCAATCCACAGAATACCTGGTAGGTTGAAGGTGCAGTCTGGTAGCCGATACCTCCTTTAAGCCACTGGGCTTCATGGTACTGGAATAAGTCAGTCCACATTCTCGCGGAGGCCATGGCTATCCTATGGTTCTTTAGGAGATGGAGCCGCGAGTCATTGTAAAGCCCCAGCCAAGGAAAGAGGAAACAAGCTTCCCCTGGAGTTCTTGATAGACTGAGAGCCTTGCTGGCTGGCAGCAACAAGAATTCTTCACAAGAGGACTTGGAGTTGGTGTCCATGAACGAAGAGGAGGGAAGCAGGAAGCAGAGGCATTTATTTGGTGAAACAGAAATGTCCCAGTGGAATGGCAATAAACTAGATTTTCCCATCCTTCCAAAACTCTGGTGTCCAGCTTCTTACTGACCCTTGGAGAGAGTTTGTGCATAGCAGTGAGTGTCCTCTGGCTAGGCAGAGACCCAAGAGTTAGGGCACCACACAGAAGTTCTCCTTAGACAGCTCCCTTACTTGTCCTAGGGACTAGGTCACTTATCACTTATCCGCCGACCCACTCTTTTCATTTAATGCAATTGATGTCTTTCTTATGCTAAGAGCTCTGCAAACTCAACTTAAAGACTTGCCTAGCCACGCCTCCAACGACTTTTGTGTCTGTGTTTCCAGACTGTAAGGGATGGAGAAAAGCCACGTGCCAAAGTTGGAGAACCCCAAGATCACAGAGATCAATGATTATAGAGACAAATGCGGTAAAGGGAAGGAAGAGAGGCTATCCAAACAAAATTCCCAAATTACCAAAATTAAATTGAATTAACTACTTAGAGGCACCTCCACAGATCAAATACCCCTTGTCTTCCACCCAACTGAAACAGAAAAAAATCAAATCAATGAAGTGCTTTTCTCTGGCAGAGAAGTTAACTGTCCTGGCAGACATGACAGTTATTTACCCACACTGGCTTTCTCGGGTATTCCATCTATACAAAGGGTGGCTTTATTTTTATTCAGATAAACTGATCCTCTGTGTTGGGGTAACCAGCAAACGGGCCTTTCCCCAGGAACCAGTGGCTTAGCACCCCAGAGTCAACTTCGTTCCTTTATCTCGAAATCCTACAAATTATTCACATCCACTTAGAAGCTGCCTCCTCAGTGAACCTGGGCAAGTGATTTGGTCTCTTTGTGCTTCGCTTTCTTCAAGGATTAAAAAGCATGACCGAGGGAGGTTCCTATCCAAAGGGTTGTGAAGATGAAAAAAAAAAAAAACAACTCAAAACATTTAGTAGTTCTCCTGGCCCATGATGAGTGTGTTAGCTATTAATTTGGCTTTGAACTTACTCCTGATAGACTCATGGCACACATACAGAAAGTTTGCTAATGGTTGAGGCAGGGAAGTCCAAGCATTGTTTACATTCTTTATACATGCCATAAGCAATGCCTTGTGGAGGGAAAACCAGCTGAAGGATAGCTACCAAAAAGTACAGAGATTGGTAATCTCATTGCTTATATTGTCAAAACTTATATTTTAAGTTTTTAAAATTTCCCTTTTAAGCTTAGCATTATTGTAAACATCTGCCCATGTCAATAAATGTGTTTCTATAACATTTTCAATACAGGTGAACATTTTCTTTTATTGGAGTGATACCATAATCTATTTTGCCAGTTCTTAATTATCCATATTAATTATTCATGTTAAATTTCATGTTTTTTCCTGATGTTCTTTTCTTCCACTTCAATGTGTTCTATAAATTTTGTACATCATTTTTTTTGAGAACTTAGCCAAGTCTTTCCTAAGGGTCATTTCATAGAAATGAAATTTTTGACTGATGGTCCACTGTATCAAAGAGACCTCTTGCAAGTCTATGTAGTCAAATTGGTGTTCAGAGGTACTGTGCAAATTGGCAGTTCCACCAGCTGAGCAAATTCCATTTTCTTACTTCTACCCAAACCCTGACTACAATTGAAAATCTTTGCCAAGTTGATGGATTATTAATGTAACTTCTTATTTTAATTTAATTTTTTTATCAGACAGAGGGATGGAAATTTTAATACATTCATTCATCAAGTGTGTGAATTTTTTTTTCTCTTGTAACATCTAGGACAATATCATCAAATTGATGATAAGGGGTGTTATTAAGAACATAGACAGAGGGACTGGAGAGATGGTTCGACAGGTAAGAGCACTTGCTACTCAAGTGTAAGGAGTCTTGAGTTCTAATCCCAGTGCCTACCTAAAAATACATGATGTATGGGCAGGGACAGAAATATGGCTGGAATGTTCTGGCCAACAGCCTAGCTCTAGGTTCAGGGAGAGACTCTGTCTCGGGGGACTAAAGTAGAGAGAGCAGGATATCCATCTTTGGCACATGTCTGCCAAAGGACGTCTGTGCACTAAGACATACATGGATGCAAACAAGAACAACAACACACACATACACACTCACATTCATGAAAGTAACATCAATTCAAGACTGACCACCCAGTCTCAATCTATCCCATGCCCCATTGGAGTGGGGCCGATTTCGGTGTTTACCACCAAGAGAGGCCCATTGGGGCCAATAAATTGCTGTTATTGTTTGTCCATTCTTTCTTTTTCTGCGCTGGGCTCTTTCGGGTGGGTGTGCTACAGAGTACAAAATGAAGATCATCTAGAAGAAGCAGCACACAGAAAGCAGGAAGGGCTGTGAGGTACCGTGATAGCTGTGACGTTGGAGCCTCCCAGTGCCTTTGTGTGGTTTGTAGGTTTAAGAAAGACAATGGCTCATACACTGTTCTATATTTGACAAAACCCATCCTAAGCTTTGGCAAGGTGTCAGCATGACTTACTTTCTGTCTGCACATGATGATCTCCCACAGTCAGCCTGTGTCATTTTTTACTTAACAATATACATTGCACAGGCATGATAAAAGGTCATTGCATTTACTCCCAGAATCCCATAGGCCTAGGCTTCTAGATTCTCAAATACCCTTTCATTCCACTGCACTGGGACGATTTTGAAGACCAAGCCTGGCTCTCCTGCTCGCTACGATATGGATGCCTATGGCTAGAACACTGGTTCTCAACCTTCCTAAGGTAGCTACGCTTTAATAGAGTTGTGATAACCCCCAACTATAGAAGTATTGCATGACTACTTCATTTTGCTACTGTTATGAATCAGAACATAGATGACAGATATTCAGGATATCTAATATGTGACCCCTGTGGGGCCCACAGGTTGAGAACCCCTAGTCTAGAACCACACACAGCAACCATCCACAGGGGCTCTAAGGTGACTTCAGAGTACGCAGCTCAACCCCCGGTTTCACAGAGCTTCTGGATCACTTCTATCAAGATAAATCCCAGGAGCTTGCTAACTTCAGAGTGTGGAGATCTACATCCTCCATTAGCAACGTTCAAAGTGAATCCCTGGGTTGAAGGAGTCAGCTAATGCTGGAGAAGCTGTGATTACTCTGGTCTATTCTATTCACACACACTGTCAAGAAAGGCTTGAAAAGAGGAAGCCCATGGCATAGAAGAGAGGACCATTTCTCAGATGGAACGAGCACCCTCTCCCTCCCCGAGTCAATCCCAAAGCTTTCTTCTCATCCTTCACCTTCCACACTTGCTGCAGCTCCACGTTGTGTCGCCGTCTCAGTTCCCGCCTATGTTGGATGAAAGACGGTGTTCGGAAAAGCATTCTGGATTAAACTTCACACTTCCATATGAATGCCTGTGTATTGACTCAAGGCTATTGAGACAAGACAGTAGAAGATCACCACCTCCATAATCATCATGATTGGAAAGCAGGTTCAAAGTCCTATCCAGGGCAGGGAGCCCAGTTGTTTAAAGTGTCTATCTTGCAGGCATGAGGACCTGGATTCAATCTCCAGAACCCACAACAGAAAGAAGAAAAGAGAGAAAGAAAGAAAGAGAGAAAGAAGGAAAGAAAGAAAGGAAGGAAGGAAGGAAGGAAGGAAGGAAGGAAGGAAGGAAGGAAGGAAGGAAGGAAGGAAAAAAAGAAAGAAAAGAAAAGAAAAGAAAAGGAAACAGAAAAGAAAAGAAAAACAGGAAATTATAGCACATGTTTGTAGTGTCAGGGCTAGTGAGGCACAGGGGGTGGGCCCCAGCCAGCCTAGTTTATTTGGCAAATTCTAGGCCAATAAAAGGTCCTATTTAAAAAAACAATAGATGGTACAGTAGACTGGCCTCTGGTCTCTACACACACATGCATCTAAACACACACACACACACACACACACACACACACGAGGGTACACTCAACCAGGAGCAAGATACAGCTCAAGACATTTCACTCTCAGACTTTGACTGGCCAGGTCCACCCAAAATGGTAGCTGCTTCAAGACATCGAAGGGTGGACACTGACTTAGGTAAAGCCTGAAGACTGACTTAGGCAAAACATGGGCACGAACTTCCGTAAAGCATGGACACAGACTTAGGTAGATTGTTGGCACGAACACTAACTTAGGTAAAGCATGGACAGTAAGGTGGAGTGTGGACACTGACCTTTAGGTATGTAGGAGGCAAAAAGAAAATTCACTATTTTACAAAATGTAACTTTTTTGGCATTTCAACTTTGAAATATCAAGATTGGCTTCACGCTTGCCTTCTCTGGCTTCATGAAAGCCACCAAACTCTACATGGCACTCAGTCTTCAGTGACTTGACCATAGACGGGTAACACACCCCTACAGGGTTTCCAGAGGAGCAGATTTGTAGCCTACATTAAGCCTTCCTAGTCTAGATGAACTGTTTCCAAAGCAAGGCGCATAATTAATCAACATTCTGAAACAAATCGGATTGCACACACGCGTATATAAATAAATACAGCTGCCTCAGCCTTATAGATTTATCTGTGATTAATAGCTTTGAGTACGTTAATAGATGTGTGATATATGTGTAACAGATTAGTGCAAGAGCAAATATTAACTTACAAATAAATATATATTTATCTCACATGCATTCTAAATCAAGGGTCTAGCGAGAGACAGAGACACTTCAAAGGCTTGACCCTAAATATTTCATTAGGGAAGAAGCTATTCCTGCAAAGTCGGCATTGCTTTAATTATGGTCTTCTGTGTGCACTGACTTCCATATTGTTATGTAGCTTTTATCTGGGCTCTGTGTCTTATCTCCCAGAGTAGGCTATAGATGGCTTAAAGACAGAAACTCTGCTTCTTGCTTTGTCTTCTTTCTCATGTTGGTGCTAGAACCCATCAAACTCTGTCACTTGCTGGGTACTGAACTTTGATGAAGCCTCAGTCACCTCCCTCAAGAATACTGAAGAAGAGTATTCCTTCATCGGCGTGGATTAAATTCGAGACCGTTGTGCAGAGTGACTAAAAATCTAAAAATACATTCAGGGCTCGGTGAATTAGAGTTCCATGTATCACTCATTGAATTAAACTCCCCATATTGTGTGTATATGGGATGCCAGCTGCCATGTTAGGGAACAAAAAGAACAGCTGTGGCCTCTCCTTGGCAAATGTAGAGGGGTAACATCAGGTAATTAAACATGAAGTCAGGCACTGCACAATAAAGGGTCTGGGTGGGGTATGCAGGAAGTTCTATCAGAATCAAGCTAAAAGAGGTGTCAATATATAGACCTCCCTCCTGCTTTGAAGTATGAATAGGAGCTTTCTGTAGGCACAGAACAGCCATAGACTTGGCAGAACAGCACAGGCAAATATGCAGAATGCCAGCTCTTCAGATATGATCTGGGAATCTAGACATTTTCAGGAGGTTGTGGGGTCAAGACAACAATCACCACAACCCCCAGACATCATTGGCATCTCTTAACTATTTATCTGTCACAAGCTACAGTGGGGTTTCCAAGCAACCTTGTGGCCTGTGATGAACTTATCTTTTCCTATCACAGTTTATCATTTTGGAAGGAAAATTATTTTCATAAAAAATATTTTCTCAATGCATTTATTGCTTTAAGGTAAGTTAATGAATAAAGAATTATAGCTGTTTCCACTTTAAGGTCTAAGATTGTGATCTATGCAGAGCTATGTATATGTGCATTTATGTTCACAGTTAGATGTATATAGACATCTCCACCATAAACAAAGACTCTGATATCCCCATTAATTGTCAAAAGTGAAAAGAGAGCCTGAGACCATCAATATAAAGACATAAAGTTGCTTGGTGTGCTCAAGGAATAAATGAATAAATGAATACCTGCAGTTATCTGGCTCCAGTTCCTTTTGGAAGTAGACAGAGCATAAATTATAAATACACACATTGCATATTTCATATACAATGAATATGATTATCATATCCTCTCAGCTATGAAAACCAGATAAAATATGTCCAAATTCTGAAAGAGTTAACCTGAATTTATTGGTGATTTCAAGAAAGGATGAGAAAGCAGATTTAGCTAATCCAAGTGAAAGTCATCACGTATAAATTTGCAAACTAAAATATTCCCTTGGCTGAGGTCATGTGTTTAATTTTAGCAAGTAGGGTGAGTGTGTTTGGGGAGGTATTTATACTGTGCAGTGGACTGAGCTGGGGATGGGTTTGACAGGGCAAACAACGGTACTGCCTTTATTATTTTCAGTGCAAAAAGAAAAAATGAACTATTAATGTGATGTTCTGGTTGAGAATTTAAACTCTCCAAAAATCTGGAAATTCAAAGTCATGGTACCCATAGCAACCATCACTCTGCCCCCTTGCAGGCCCAGTGAGGAGTATTTTGTATCGAGGTACATGCTGTGAAAGCTATGCCTAAATGTGCTCTATAGCAGAGTTACAGTTGCTGCGGGACCTGTAAGTTTGAATTGCCTGCCTTTTGTGTCATTAAACTTTCAGCTGAAGCATTGCATTAAAGGAGTTTTTTTTTCCCTTCACTGCTTTTTCTCATTTAAAAAAATGATTGGACATTTTAAAAAAAATAAGATATAAATGGTGTTAGATTCAAATGGCAAGGTGATGCATGGCTGTTTCCCAGATATATGGGCTGATATAGGATTAGTGAATTACCACATTTCCATATTGCAACTTGCGACAATTCATAAAATAATCCTCTATTTGTATCACACCTTTCATTCTGAAGGGTCCCTTCACACACATAGTAACTGAACCACACTGGGCAAAAAAAAAAAAAAAAAAAAAAACCTCAATAAATATTTAATAACAACCAACAAAATTATACAGTGTTTTAGGAAAAACACAAAGGGGGAACAACACTGTCATCCACTGGGTGGGGAAAAAATCCAAGGAGTGCTCTGTTCCTACGCTAGTGGTGGCGTTAGCAAAGTCCCTGGTATTCAGTCAACAAGATGCATTGATGTGGGATGTATCTCTGTATGCTGTGAAAGTGTTTTGTTACCATTGGTTAACAAAAAAGATGCTTTGACCTATAGCAGGGCAAAATTTAACTAGGCGGGAAATCCAAGCAAAGGGAAAGGGAAAAAGGTGGACCCAGAGGGATACCAGCAGCCACTGAAGAAGCAAGATGTGAGGTAACATTACAGCCACATAGATTAACAGAAATGGGTTAATTCAAGTTGTAAGAGGTAGTTAATAATAAGCCGGAACTAATAGGCCAAGCAGTTTGTAATGAATATTAAGCCTCGGAGTGGTTATTTGGGAACTGGAGGTGGAAGAGAATCCTCCAGTTACAAATGGCACCCACAATCTGGCATGGATCCACATAAGACCCCCAAAAAACCAAAAAAACAAACCCAAAAAAAACCTAAAAAAAAAAGACAAAAATGGGAGTCAAGTACCATTTTTTTTACCGCTTTTTGGTAGCCGCGTGTTTTTCAGATAGGCTCTGTTTCCTGGTGATGAGCACAGCTCCTTCAGTAGATGGCTTCCTGGTTCATGCTGATGGCACAGATGGCTTTTTCGGCAGGTCCTGCTATGGAACACTTAAAATGGGGTTTATGGGCAGTGTGTTATAAGCTGCTTGATGGTGGCATAGACCCACAGTGTCCCTAGAGTTCGGGTGATTGGCATGGCTCCCAGAGCTGGTGGTGAACATAACTCCTCCATGTTGGAAAGCCAAATGGGCTACAGCCAACAGCCAAAACTATGTTGTTGATCCTGGCCATGCCCACTTAACATTTTAAAAACTCTCCTGGTCAGAAAATACTTACAGATATACAATAAAGACAGATTCAGACAAAAAGGCCTCTCAACAGGTTACAATGTGTTTTTTATATATGCATAGGCTTGAGAAAGAGCGGTAAAGGATAAACAGAGCCATAGACTAAATGGATAATTTAAAGATAATAAACTGAGGTTCTTAAAAAGGAAATAGAACAATAAAAATTATAATAAGCCACATAAAAATGTCAAACACACAGAGAGTCTGGATTATGTATGCTATTGTGTTTCCTTTAAATTTTTTGACTGTTAATGAACTAACTATGACAGACATTTGATTATGGCGACTGCTAAACTAAACCAACATAAAGATATCTTGACTTCAAACTTTGGGTCTGAGGATACGTTGCTTTGGGAAAGAGGTTCTGCTTTTGTTTCCACAAAAGATGAGAACCTGTAGATGAGAAAAAAGTAGATTATTGAATCTATTTTAATCCAAAAATCAACTATTAATCTCAAAATACTTTACATTTATAAGGATTTTGATTTACTGATATAAATTTAAGGTTAATTTTGTGGTATTACGTACATACTTCTACTCTTGTTTAAGGTATTATGTATAAACAATTCATTTAAAAATTAATGTATAGTTAAGAAATGCAAATTAAAAGTCATCTGTAATAGTCAAACTTATAGACATGTTAGTTAGCTTTTCTAGATATGCAGACATATATTTCTAATAGATAGGTAATCATCAAACACTTCAAATTCCTATAGAATATGGCAGTTAAAATATTTTAGGAACTTAGACTTTTCTTGACAGTGACGTCTGCTTCTGGCAGCACCAATTACTTCAAGAGGATAATGGGCATCAAAGAAATTCTTTATGGAGTTTGCTTTCAATGTAACAAGGCTAGCCATTTGGGCAAGAAACTGCTCTTGCCTGAATTGCTTTATGATCTGCTGTATGAACTGGACATGCAGGATCCACTGAAACAAGGTAGAACAGTCCTTCAGGGTTCCTGCTTCATAAAAGAGTCTTTCAGACTTTCTGAAGGATACAGAAAAAAAAACACCTGATGAATTTTGCCAAAATAGACAGGACAGTCCTTCAGATTTCCTGTTTCACTGAGAAATTTGCCAGATACTCTAGGCCTATAGACTGAAGAAGGATGCCCCAATATTACAGAAGACTTTGGGTAACCATCCAGGCAGTCAGATATCTCTGTCATTTTGGAATGTGCTTACAATTTACTTCCCAGTTACTCAGGTAATACATCCTTCTGGGGTCTTTGATGGAGTTGAAGACTAGATAGTTATAATTATAGTTTTCCTTAGTTATGATAAAATATAAATTAGACATGAAACTTTAAACTCACAAAGATAGGATAGATGATAGAATATTTTCTTTAATTTTATCAAATACAAATAGACTAAATATTGTAGCTGTTATTCTTGCTGACAATCATTTCACTGTATGTAATTTTATTATGTTAAAAATTAAAACCGTCGTCTTTAATTAGCCAGAAAAGGGGAGATGATGTGGGATGCCCTACTGTACGCTGCAAATATGTTTTAATACCATTGGTTAATAAAGAAGCTGTGATGGGGAAGCTCTGTTAACCAATCACACCCAGTTAAGGTGTGGCTACCTGGAACTGAGGAAGAAAAACGGAGAGAGACCAGGTGCATGCTCTTTCTGCATGATTCCCATACACAGAGGAAGTCAGACTCCCCATTCTTGTGCCGTGAGTTTCCCTATATAACCATTAAAAATATAATTGTTATCCTTAAGCTGGCCTGGTTATTTCCCATATTGAGCTCATTCACAACAATGCTGATTTGGCCAAAAACCATGCAGAATATAGCAGGTGGGGAATGGAGCAAAGAAGGTGGAGTCAGGGAGATGCCAGCAGCCACTGGAGAAGCAAAATGTGAGGTAATGCCATGACGATGTGACAATGTACAGAATAATAGAAATAGGTTAATTTAAGGTGTAAAGCTAGTTAGTAATAAGCCTGAGCCATCAGCTAAACAGTTTATAATTAATATTAAGCCTCAGAGTGGATATCTGGGAAATGATGGGCAGGAGAGAAACCTCCAGTCACACTGCATCTCTTGGAACTATGGATACTTTGCCACCTCTGTTTACCAAGATTATTTTTCTAGAGCTCTTGACAAGGAATACCCTTAGTAGATCACCTGGCTTAGTCCACTCTTCCTAGCTTAGGAAATGTATTGAATCCTTGAACAGGACTCCACCTTTCTGTGATACACAGGAAGCAAATACATTGAGGACCACCCAATCTCCACCACAGTTATGTGCCATGCCACATCTGCACAGAAACAGCCACAGAAAATACATAACTAAAAAGTGACTGTGTCCCAATCACGTTTCTTTCTGATCACCAAAATTTGAATTTCATATCACTATCACATGTCACATAGTGTTATTTGCCACATGATCCTGAACCATTTAAAATTATAAATCATACCTGTAATGTGTGGACTATATAAGACAGGTGGTGGGCTACAGGAGACTGATTGCACTGGTATCTGAAGCAGCATGTCTTCTTCAAGGCCATTTTTAGGTAGGGGTAAATTCTTAAGCATTTAACAACAGTTCTTTCTTCAGCTCAAGAAAGTGTGCATGGTGTGGGAAGTCCTTCTGTATATGTGTTGTTTTTATTGGCTAATGAACAAAGCTGTTTTTGTCAGTGGCTTAGAAGAATAGAGCTAGGTGGGAAAAACTAAATTGAATGCTGGGAGAAAGAAGGCAGGGTTAACGAGAAGCCATGTAGCCACCAGAGGAGAAAGACACCAGCCACCAGCTAGAAAACTTTGTCTGTAGGCTATAACCGCATAATGATGCACAGATTAATGGAGATGGGTTAGTTTAGGATATAAGAGCTAGCAAAAATATGCTTAAGCTGTTGGCCAAACAGTATTGCAAATAGTTTAGTTTCTGTGTAGTTATTCAAGTCAGGGTGGTTGGGAAATGAACTAGCAGTCTCTCCCAACAAATTGGCCAACATGATCAAATAAATCCACTTAAAAACCTGAGAAAGATTGAAAAGGAATTCTAGACACACACACACAAAAAAAAAAAAAAAAAAAAAAAAAAAAAAAAAAAAAAAAAAAAAAAAAAAAAAAAAAAAAAAAAAAAACAGAGTTTAACACATTTTATTGCTGTTTGCTGGTGGAAAGCAGAGACGTGGCTCCTTTAAGAGGCTTCCTGCCTCAGCTTTAGCAGTAAAGGCTGCATGGCTTCTTTAGGAGACAGCTTCCTGGTTTGCCAGCACAAATGGCTCTAACTCAGGAGGTCCTGCTACAGAGCATTTAATTGGGGTTTGTGAGCAGTGTGCTTAATGGTGCAACATAGACCTACTATATATGTGGAACTGGGGCAGTGTGCATGGCTAACAGAGGTGGTGAACATGCCTCTGCCATGTTGAACTAGGCAGAGCCACAAGGCAAACCAGCCTTAGTCCTAGCCCTACCACTTACCATTTTAAGAAGTGGTCCTGGTCAGAAAAGGATTACAGATACACAATAAAGACAAATTCAGATGAAAAAGACCTTTAAATGTGTCAAATTGTGTTCAAAAATGTACATAGGCTTGGAAGAGAGATGAAAAAGAGTATAGAGAGTTATAAAAAGAAGTAAATTTTTAAAAAAATAATAAAACAAAGTCTTTAGAGAGATAGAGTAAACTTGTAGAAAAAGTAATAGACTAAGAAAAATAATCCACATAAAGACGGAATATACACAGAGAGTTTGGGATTATGTATATTATCATGTTTTCTTGAATTTTTTACTGTAAAGGAGCTAAGTACAGAGAGACATTTTCTTGTATGGCCTGCTAAGCTAAACCAACATATATATTTTAAAGGTATCTTGACTTCAAAATTTAGGTCTAAGGATTTGTTGCTTTGGAAAAGAGGTTCTTCTTATGTTTCCACAGAGGATGAGAATCTATGGATTTCTTCCAGGCTAATGTGGTTTGATGGGCTAAGACCCCCCCAAAAGGTTGCCATGAACACTCACTAAAATTACTTCGCCCAACAAAAAGCAGGAAGCAGTTTGGAGAGAACTATGCCCACATTCCCAAATATTGTTTATAAATGTTTGTTTACATTTAAAGGGGGATATGATATAGAGATGAATACTTTGCATTGGTATGGATCTTGGTCTATTGATACAAATTTAAGATCACTTTTGTTATATATATATATATTTCTGCTCTTGATTAAGGAATTGTAAATGTAATATATAATTAAGAAATATAGGTTAGTAGATAATCATCTATAATATTTAAGCTTGAAGTCATGTTAGTTAGATTTTCTAGATGTACAGAGATAATTTCAGACGGACAGTTATTCTTCAAGCCTTTCAAAGACTATAGAATATGGCACTTAAAATGTTTTAAGAATTTAGGCCTTTTCATGATAGTGAGACACATCTGCTCCTGGCAGCAGCAATCTACTTCAAGAGGATAATGGGTATCAAAGAGGCTACTCATGGAGTTTGTTAGTCATTTGGGCAAGAAACTGCTCTTGTCTGAACTGCTTGACTTGACTTGCAGGGCTCACAGAAAAATGACTACTGAAGTTGCCTATAGGTGAGATCATCCTTCAGGGTTCCTGCTTCATGAAAGAGTCTGCCAGACACTCTGCAGGACACAGAAGAAAGTGACTGACAAAATGCCAATATTGGCAGAACTGTCTTTGAAATTTCCTGCTTCATGTAAAAGTCTGCCAGAGACTATGGGCCAGTAGGCTGAAGATGGGTACCTGCAACGTTACCGAAAAACTTTGCGTGACTGTCCAGGCAGTGAGATATCTCTGTCAATTCTAGAGTTTTGGAAGTTGCTTACAATGTACTTCCTGTTTACTTAGGTAATATTATATCCTTCTAGAGTCTTTGATGGAGTTGCAGAGTAGATAGTTATAATTATAGTTTTTCTTAGTTATGATAAAAGATAAAGTATATATGAATATTGTAACTGTAATTCTTGCTTGATACCTGTTTTGTTATATATAATTTTACTGTGTTAAAGTTAAAACCTTCCTTTTCATTTAGACAGAAAAGAGGAAATGGTGTGGGAAGTCCTTCTGTATATGTGTTGCTTTTATTGGTTAACAAATAAAGAAGCTGTTTTGGCCAGTGGCTTAATAGAATAGAGTCAGATGAGAAAAATTAAACTGAATGCTGGTAGAAAGAAGGCAGAATCAATGAGAAGCCATGTAGCTGCCAGAGGAGAAAGATGCAAACTGCCAGCTGGAAAACTTTGCCAGTAGGCCATGACCTCGTAGTGATGCACAGATTAATGGAGAAGGGTTTGTTTATGATATAAAAGCTAGCTAGAAATATACTTAAGTTATTGGCCAAACAGTATTACAAATAATTTAGTTTCTGTGTGATTATTTCAAGTCAGGTCAGTTGGGAAATTAACTAGCGGCCTCTCTCAACCTGTGCATGTGTTTATGTATATATAAATATGGTATTTATATACACATGTACCTGTGCATACTATATAGATGTCTAGGTATCTATGTGTGTGTATCTATACTTAATTGTACACACACATACATGGGGATATAAGTTTGTTATACACTGATGTTATATGAATGTATAATGTCCCCCATGGGCTCATGTGTTTGAATACTTGGTTCCCAGCTGGGAAGGGTGTTCGATCCTTAGGAGGGGTAGCCTTCCTAGAGGAAGTGAGTCGCTGTGGGTGGGCCTTGAAGCTTAACAGCCCAGTCTTGGTGTTTGCTTCCAATCTGCAGAAGCAATGTGATCAGTTGCCTTACACTCCTGCCTCTTTGCCTTTGCAGACATGATGAACCACATCCCTTCAAATCAAAAGACAATACAATGATGATGGTGGTGGTGGTGGTGATGGTGGTGGTGGTAAGGCCTTCATCCCTTAAAATGCTTTTTGTCAAACATCTTATTACATCAGTGAGGAAAGTAATAAAACATACATTTTACTGACATAGAAGAAAGTTCCAAATAGTAATAAATTACCAATTCTGCTCATTACATACAGCAATTTATTCTCACTCTATCGTTTTGTAGATATTTTCTTAACTCTATCCATAGCTACAGTCTCAAAATGAATAAATACATGCCAGTTGACATTTTCATTTCTCCTAAAGAATAAAATAGAAGTTAAAAAAATAAACCTTAAGGATGCATCCCTGAATTTCATTCTCTCCTTAATAATATAAGCAACTTCTTTCTGGTAATAACTGATGAGTTTCAATATTTCCTCCATTTCTGTGCTAGTCACAAAATAATTGGAAACAGATTTTTAGCATACTTTTAGGTTTAATTCACAGATTAGTCAAGGGTCTCCAGGGGAAGAGAGCCAATAAAGTACGTGTGTGTGTGTGTGTGTGTGTGTGTGTGTGTGTGTGTGTGTCTACTAATTTATTATAAAGCATTGGTGTACATGATTGTTAATGGATACTAAAAAGCCTTCAGGGCTGAAGTGAATAAGCAGAAAAGCCAGCATGTACTTCCAGAGTCCAAAGGCCTATGGACCAGGGGAGCCAATGTTCTGAGTTTACTCTGAAGGCCTAAGAGAATGACCAAATTCCGAGCTCAAGTAGGGTGGGGCTGTTCCTCTTCTGTAAGCTGATTGTGCTAAGCTTTTGACTGTATCTCCATCCGTATTAGGGGACACAGTCCACTTTATCAAAATATGAATCCCATTCAGTGACTTCCTTGCAAACACACCGAGGATAACGTTTGGCCATCAATGCAGGCCAACCCCCTCCCCAACTGGCCCAGTCAACAGCTAAAATTATCCATCTTAATCTACCAAATTTCCTCTGTCCTTTACTTTCTTGGTTAGCATTCTGTTATGGGAACAAGTACTTGAGGGGAGTTTGAAGGAAGAAAAATTTGTTTGAGTTCACAGTTTTGCAGGTCTTAGTTGAGGGTCACAAAGTTCCTGTCACTTTGGGCCTGAAGTAAAGCCAAAGGTTTTAGCAAACAGACAGCGTGTGGTGGAGGAAAGAGTCTCGCATCCTGGTTATAGAAAACACAGAGACCAAGAACAGCTGGGGGCAAGCATATCCTTCAAAATCAAGCACCTAGTTGCTTGCCTCTCAAACTGGCCTCTATTTCCTAGGTCTCTACAATCATCCGCCAAGAGTTTAAGCGTCTACCTGGAAACGAACCCATGGATGGAATCAAAGCCCAATCACTTGCCCCAAGTGCCATCAGCTGGCAGCCAAGCGTGCCTTCGAGAGACAGTTCAGAGTCAAACCATAGTTCTCCCTTAAGTCTAACCTATCAATAATAAGCGATACATCATATTCTGATTTATAACGTTTATTGAGTTCCATGGTATAAGTGTTATCATTCTTTCATGTTTCAAAGCCACCCCTGTCATGTCAGCGGATGCCGAAGAGATATGCAATAGTAAGGATATCACTGGGAAGAGGGAAACATGGGATAGAGTTAACCTCCAGAGTAGAGATGACAGTAAAGCTGCAGCAGAATGGAGTGCAATGGGGTTTGGGCCTGTTTCCTTGTTCATTCATATAATTCAGGGAACTGTGAATTTATGGAAGTTAATGCTTAATAATGGATGTGCTTAATCGCCTGCTTGCAAAGCTCCCCCAAAATGTAATAATCAACTCCTTGGTCCTGGTGAGAATTAGTTCCAGTACGCCATTAAAGTGGTGTCACATGAGAAGGGAGCTGGCTTAGTGGACGAAGCGCTTAGCACACAGGTATGCGTGTTGGAGTTTAAACCCCAGTACCTATATAAATGCTAGGCAGACATGGGACTAATTCCAACACGCTGGAGGAAAAGACAGAGAATTGGAGAAGGGGCTGATAAACTGTCAAGCTAAACTGGCCAGAATTGGCAAACTTCAAGTTCAGCAACAGACACTGACTCATAAATAAAGAGGAAAGTGATAGAGGAAGACACGTAATGTGAACTTAGACTGCCACATACACACATACCAGCACACAACATGCATGTGCACACACACATGAGTGCTTGTGTGTGCACGTGCCCGTATACAAAGAAACATATATACACATGAACATGTATACAAACCATATACATATATACAAAAATAATAAAATAACATTTTTAAAGCCATTGTACAACTCTCAGAAGACTCATCTGATCCCAGTTTTCTTTGTGGAAGCCCACCCAGTTTCACACTGATCAAAAGTCATTGACAACAAGGATTATAACAGCCTCCAGGCACTTCTTGGCCAAGGACATTGATCACTTCCTGCCCTTGGCGATGATGAGCCTCGTTTACACACTTCAGCCTCCAAAGAGAAGCCTTGGCCTTGACAGTCTGGGGCCTTGGAGGATATGGGTGGGTACTGGCACTCCCAAGGGTTTAGTTGACAACCCAGCATGGGCGAACGAACACTGCACACAGATGATTTTGAGTCACAATTATCCAAGAGACTTTGGCAAAGTCAGAATTGGGCTTTACTTCTGTCACATAATTGCAATGATGGACACAGACACAGAAAATAATTGAAGACTCATTCCTTGACTTTCGCGGTGATTTAGCTACCAAGTTCCCTCCGTGTCTACATAAGAGTTTAATGCTTGTCATATTAATTCAAGTTGTAAATCGCCAAATTCAAGGCCAGCATTAATGTCCACTTGAAACTACACAGAGGAAAACTTCTGCAGGCGATGTACACTCCCACCAACCAGTGGAACAAAGATACCATATGGTATGCATTTAAATATATATATAAGAATATATATTATATATAGTTATTATATATCATGCATATTATATATTCTTATAATAATACTATAATATATACATTATACAATATGTTAAATATATGTTATGTAATATACCATATATAATATATGATATCACATATATTATACAATACACATTTTATATAACATATAATGTGCATAGTTATTAGATATTTTATAAATATGTTATATATAGCACATATAACACATATGGTATATAACATATATATTGATAAATATATACATTTGTTTGATAACCTCAGATGCCCTGAGTTTCTGTTTTCTGTATAATATAAGGTAATTGTTCTAGGAATTTTAAAAAAATCTAACTGAGGTCAGACTTGGGAGGCAGAGGCATGCAGATCTCAGAACTTCCAGGACAGTGGAGCTAGGTGGGTCACAGATGAATCTAAAGAACCAGGAGTTTGTGAATTACCACCACCTTGCCTTTTGAGATGGGATGGTATGCCATCTCAGAACAAAAGGAGATCGTGATTCAGTTAAAAGTCGTATGTTATACGCATCCATGCAGAGTAGGCAACGTTTTTAAAAAGAAGTTCGGTGTTTGTGTGCTAAATAAGTCATAAATGTCAGAGGCATTTAAAGGTGAGGGCTGTTTAAAATTAAGAAGTGCTTGGATAATTAAAGGAAGTTAGAACTCAAGTTTAACTTGAGTTAAACAAACAAAACAAACAAACAACACAAGACAGACTTGGCGTCGATACTGTCACTGGAAATGATGTGCGCATTTTCTAACCCCATTTCCCTGAAATTAGGAGATTCATCTGCGGCAAGAAGGGACCTTAGGGCTTCCCCTGTCACAAAACATCAAGTGACCTTTGCCCAAGGAAACCTTTATTTCCAAGTATCCCAAGTCATTCCTGGGTCCCATTCGAAATCCATTCAGAAAGGTCTCCCCCAGCCTAGTTTAGAGCTGGCATCCCACCCCCCACCCCAGTCCAGAAGCCGGTTGCTGTAGCTAGAAATCCCAAATTTAAGGTGTAGCTCAACCTTTGACCACTAGAGGTCTCCGGGAAAGCATTGACCCGTATAACCCTGTTTATCATCCTAACCGTAGACTTGTTGCACAGCCGGGCGAGCCCGCTCTGCTGGAGGCGCCTTCTGAAGATCGCCAACCAGCCCTGGCTCGTCGTGGCGCCAGCATGAAAGGGGGATGGGCCAGGCGGTGGCTGACCATCACACGGGGTGGTTTTTAAAGTCACGATTCAATCCACACAGTCTAGGGGTTACCTCTGGATCCCCACTTCTTGGCCTTGAAAACAAGTAAGGGGAGACTACCAGTGGGGCAGCTGGAGCCCTTCTGACTGTCCCCCTGCCTAGGACTAGCCAAGGTCCGAGTGTTCAGAGTCACCTGGCATCAGGTCCCCTCAGCAGGCCGGAATCTGCCTCCCTGCTTCGCCCCACGTGCTCCCTATCACTCCCCCCTTTTTGCCCAAACCCTTCCCTATGGAAGGACATTAGGGTTCCATTCATCACCCGCCCCTGTTTTCAACGGTGTAGATTTTTTCTAGAAAAATAGTATCGTCTGGCTGTAAGAGAAAAAGAAAAAAAAAAAGGAGGGTGTGGGGGCGCCGAGGGGGAGCCAGAAAGGAAATAGCCAGGTTGAGTTCCCAGTTTTTATCAAGCAATTCGCTCACCAATGAAAGCAAGCTGCAGTGGCAGATTCGAGCCACATGCGGTAGTGTGTAGCAATTAGTAGATAAAATGCTGACTGAAGCGCTAAAACATGAAGTATTATTGTAGCCAAGGTCAAAAATGCTTCAGTTGCCTTTTGCAATTTGGGGGCGGGGAGGCCCAGAGGTGAGCGGAGAGATTGGCAGTTTCGAAATGGACGCCTTCTTTCTTCAAACTGTACTTTTTTTTTATGATCCTGTTTATTATAGCCCAAGCTGCCTAATTATGTCACTGCTGGGTTTTGCAGCTAACTTAATCCTCCTGATCCTTTATGGAACGATTCACACACACTGAATAATGTGTCTCTGTCCCCCAACCCCTTGAGGCCCAGAGAATGATTTTTTTTATTTTTTAAACCTTTTAAATATATCAGGTAACTTAGTTGAATTGGGAGCTCATAAAGCAGCAGGAATATAGATGTGTGGGTGGAGGTTACTATGTTTCAGTACAAGGAGGAAAAAAAAAAAACAGAAATAGTGGCTCATGTAAACATATACTGCTCCGCCCTCCTCTTTCGCCCAAGCTTTTTTATAGATAAATAAAGCAGTTGCTTTCATGATTACAACGGTCTTGAATGGATTGTCTTCTTACAACAGTCAATCTGTTTATGAGTATTTACTTTATATTAGCCCAGGGACCCTGCACTGCAGGAGTTTGCCTCTATTCCCCTGGGTGTCGGTGTCTCTGGTCTTACATCTGCTTTGTGATTGATGGAGCCTGAATCCACGTTATTACTCTCTCACAAGCAGAAATCAAACAGGCTATTAACTACATTACTTCAAAGAACTGTTTCAATACAATCTCCTTATCTTAATTGAAACTTTCTTTGTATGGATAGTTGCTCCACAGATAATTTACAGGTGTCTATCAAACATCACATTAAAGAGGTAAAACAAGAGATATTTGGGGGGGCACTACTACTGTGGTCTGTAATTTTAAAAGCCCTTCTCGGTATTGGATAGAGCATTGATTTAGTAGATTTATTATGTTCATGGGATTGGGGATCATGGTGCTGGAGAAAGGGGAATAGATTCACTTTTGAGATTTAGCATGGAACTGATTATAAAAATGCAAATATTCAGCAATATTCATAGCTAGGTTTGGGAAACCTTATCAGGGAGATTAAGGTTGCTGCCTAGTGTACTGCCTACCTTCAAGAGACACAGAAGAAGGGCTCTAATTAGGTGAAGTCATTTACAGACACTTAAAGACTTACAGTACCAAAGACTACCCAAGTTGCTCAAATGCTGTGCAAAGCTGTGTGTTTGTAAGGGAGGTTTAATACACAATCCAGGGATGCCCTCAGGCACTGTGTCGAGGTTTCCTGCATAAACGCAGCCGCCTTGGTCAGGCAGGAAACTGACTCACAGTTGATCTCAAAGAAAATCTTGTCAAAATACAGCAACTCTAGCTTGTTTTTTAAAAATATATCATCTCTTGGATTGGATGTATATATTTACACTAACAGGACAGAGGCTAACAGAAGCCCCCAGGCATCTCATGAATATTTTTTTAAATATGTAAAACGCCCTTCAGTCAAGTCCATTCATATGTTAAAAATGAACAAAATGGGTTATTCTAATCAAACGTCTGCAGTGTGCACCATAAAGTTAAAAAGAGAGGGCGAGAGGGCTGTAATTTCTCTCTCTAACCCATGTTTATGAAATGTTAAGATCAGATGAAATTTCAAGGAAGATAATTAAGGAGTGATGTGCAAGTCATAATTTGGCTAATGCAAAAGATGGGAGACTCTAAATCGGTACACTGTCCTCCCCCACGGTGCAGACTTGGGATATTACTTTAAATTATTAAAATAGCTTTTCGACAGCTTCCAGAATACGGGCTTTTTGGCATGGGCTTTTATTACTTATTGTAATTGGAGGATCTGCCATTTTCTTTCGTTTATCTCTGTGTGTATAGAAACAAGATAGATCTTGCCTTTTTATGACTTCTCCATGTTCTGAATCAAAAATGTGGTTTAGATAATGTTAAGTGCCCTAATTCTTACTGCAGCGGAGGCAGACGTTATGGAAAAAAAGCGTCAAAACACACACAGAGGGTCCTTCCACCGCCAGATCGCCGAAGACGAGGCGTTTGTGCTCTGTTGGGTGTATTAACTTTAGCCACGTGAATATAATTTTCATTAAAGTAATCCTGTCTCAACTCGATGCTGCGAGTAGAGGTGAAACGTTGCGAAAGCGTTAAAAATAGCTTGCTAGTAATTTCAACATCCTGTAATTTTATCGCGGATCGAGTTTCAACTGTCGTACTATACAAACCTTATCCCCCATATAGTACATGTTTACTTTTTTAGCCTGCCAGACCCACTCTGGAAAGATTGGTGCCAATATAATAAAATCGCTGGGGGGTTGGGGGGTGCTGGAAAGAGTGGGAGGAGAGCCGGGAAGGGGTGGGGGAAGCGAGTACACCATTTTACATCAACGCTGCGAAAATGCAAGCGAGCCAGGCGGAGGACCGGCAGCTGGGTCGCAGCGAGCGAAGGCTTTGCAGTCTCTGCCTGCTCCTTGTTCTGTCGCTCTTAAGTTTCTCTGTTTGCATAATAGCCGTGCATGCAAACCGCGCAATGCTCCAGGGCTCCAGAACAATAAATATACACATTTAAAACCTTTATTGTCTTACGGTGCGTACCCCCACCCCCGCCCTCGTTTTCAACAGCTTAATTTCTGATGATATTTAACTAGTTTGCAAATAAATTATTTTTTTCAGTTTCAAACTATTGCCGAGGAAGCTCCCCCTCCCTTTTGGGGGGGGGCAGGGGAAGGACTGGGGGTGGGGTAGGAGTCGGTATATTATTCCTGTAGCGCCGGGTTATATAAACACATTATCATTTGAGAGAGCCCTTGGCGTCCATCAGCATTGTAAACACGTACGAGTGTATATACTTCAAAATTAAAGAATGCACACGCAGAACCTGGAGCCCGAATTCATATTCCGAGCAGACTCGCGGCTCGCATGTATTGATTTATCATGCACGGTTTATTGTTCTTCTCCCTAAATGCAGTTGCTGTCCGTTCAATATTGTTGCAAAATCACGAGACGTGTGTGCACTGCTCACTTGTCTTTCTGCTCTTTTTCTTCCTTTTTTTTCCTGCTGAGTATTTTTTTTGCGAAGCGAACAAATGCATTAATATTTATATGTTTATATAATCGATAACCCACTTTTCCCTTCCGTGTAAATAGGCATCAGAAGATAATTTAACAGATTAGTTCCCTCAAACATGGCAGTGAGGAAGCGTAATTTAACTATCAAACAAATCTACATGTCTAATAACAGCAAATCTGCTAAGGAGCATTAGAAAGAGGAGCGGCGCCCCGGAATCTCTGCAGGAAATGTTCTTTATATTAGACATATACAAGCAGGTCCTGTCAGATGCATAACTCAGTTCGAGAGCCTTGGTGTGCTTCAAAAATCTCAGCTGACATTACCCGCAGATCCGAGGCATTGAGAGAAAAAGATACACTCATTACTTAGTTTTAGGGTGGGTTTTAATTTTTTTTACTTCTTTCTGTCTGGTTTTTGCCTTCATCAATTTGCTTCCCGCCGATGTCGGACGCAGCCGTTTTCTCTATTTCGAATTTGATCAATTCATATTTGGCAGCAAACCCACATGTTTTTGACAGAAGCTAAAATTTGAGTCATCGAAGAAATATTAGGATATATTTTCAATCATTTTGGTGCTGAGGGGGAGGCGAGAGCTTAGTTTTATATTGAGACCTCACGCCGGCTGCAAGCAGAGAATGCTTTTCTCTGCCAGGACCTGATGCAATCCATTCAAGCCAACAAGTTTGGAGAGAATGTTGAGTTCAATCAATTCAGAACGTCGAGATGGAGCCCAACTCACTCCAGGTATTTCGCTCTCCTCCGCTCCTGCGGTCCTGGCGCCCCCCGGCACCCCCCAGCCCCCCAGCTCACCCACACCCCCACACCCCCCCACACCCCCCACAAACTTTTCACCAAACTTTTACCCTCTGCATCCCCCAAAACCATTTTTATTGTTTAAAAAAAAATCCCTGCGCTGATCATACCTACATAATGTAATTTTATCGCCTCATATGGGGAGCTGGGGAGGGGTGGTGGTGGAGACCCAGAGGGCTTTTTTTTTCTTTTTTTCTTTTTTTTTTTTTTTAAAGGGAGGCAAAATTTAGTGAGGTTTGTAAGATTTTTTTTTTTTCACCCAGCGTTCTATCTGTGGGCCGGTCTGTATTGAGAGTCTGGCTGTCTTGTGTGTGAATGTGCCTGGGAATAGATATTTGTGCTTGATGGCTACATTATTTACGTGGTGCTTTTTTTCTCTCTCCCTCCCCCTCCTCCTGCAGTGGGTCGGCTCACCGTGTGGGTTACACGGACCTTATATTTTCTATAAGGCTTTTCAATTCCACCTTGAAGGCAAACCAAGAATCTTGTCCCTTGGCGACTTTTTCTTTGTAAGATGTACGCCAAAGGATCCGATTTGCATAGCGGAGCTCCAGCTGCTGTGGGAAGAAAAGACCAGCCGGCAACTTTTATCCAGCTCGAAACTTTATTTCCTCCCAGAAGACACTCCCCAGGGCAGAAATAGCGACCATGGCGAGGTGGTAAACCTATCTCTCTCTTTCTCTTCCTTCTTTATTATCCACCCCCCCTCCAGTAATGCGTATTATAAGGCAAGCTTGAAAATACTGTATTCAGTTCTGCGGCGAGCAGGATCCGCTCGTTTTTTAAAGGGGTAGCGCCACTAACTGGGGCTGGAGTATTTTACCATTGTCAGAGTTTGGCTGTCAGCTTTACAAAGACCGTCCAACTGCTGATTTTAGTCAAGATCAAATAACTTGTCGAGAAGGGTTTTGTTCCAGGGTGTGTGTGTGAGTGTGTGTGTGTGTGTGTGTGTGTTTTGCTACCTCCACTTGAAGATTACTATCCCATGCGTTAGTATATACATTTTTTCTTCTTTTTAAAAAAATTTTACCTTCGTGCCTGGCTCCTAGGCTGGATGGATTTCTTTTGGTGGGTTTTGATATTGTTCACGTGTTTTTTTTTTTCTTTTAAGTATTTGATATGTTTAAGAGGGCGGAAATTACGAAACGGAGGCAGAATGAGATCAAAAGCGATTGAGTTGGCAAAGGCGTGTTGACTGAAGTGATAAATGACAGGTACTGGGATAATACATTCAAATAACTTGCGCATCTGCCCGGGCGGATTTCAAAGCGGTCGTGTAACCGGCACAAACACGTTCGGCATTAAGAACTATCTCGCGCCCACTCCCCCTCCTCCCGGAACCATTTGATGTTCTGGTTTCCAGTGACTCCACGCGAAGTGGACGTCTTCCACTGGGGTGTGGGGCCGGGTGCAGGGGCCTCTGCGATGCGGTGCAGGGCTGCGCGAGGGGTGGACACGGAGTGGACCCGGCGCTGCCACCCGGCCACCTCCCTCGGGCTCTGTCACTGCGGGTGTGACCGCAGCTCTACAGTCTCCCCGGGTCCGAGGGCCGAGCTCGGTGGAGCGGTCTTTACCCCCTCCCACACACACCCCCGGGAACTATTTTGGGGAGTCTGCACCCAGGGAGCGGTGGGAGGGAGGACCACGGTCCCCTGGCAAGGCTTTGTGTCTCCCGAGACAGAGGCAGGGTGATCAAACTGAGACTTTTGAGGCAGCTAGCTCGACTTCAGGCTCGCGAGCTTTCGAGGTAGGTCTGTTGTTAAATGAATGATTCGGTGCTGAACTCCTCGGGGGCCCTGGAGCTGCCAGCCCGGGCAGAAATTCCTGGAGCTGATGGAGTTGATTGCACTTTTGGCCTCGCTAGCTCACTCCCTCTCCCCCCCCCGGATCGAATTACCCCCTCAGTGGTCCGCGGCCGGTTAATTAAGGGAGTTCGTCAGAATCTCGGCCCAGGAATCTGCCTTTTCGGAAATAAGCTCCGCCCTCCTCCCCGCACACACCCCTCCCCCGCCCTCCCCGCAGCCCCTGGTTTCAGCATTCGGTTTCCCGGCTCCGCCCGCAGCCTGACTAAGGTGGTGTGTGCTGCAGAGTGGGACCCCTGCAGCCCACCAACAGGTTGAGCGCCTTCCCCCTCCCCGGGCTCAGGCCCCTCCCCCTACCCAACTTTCCTGCGCAGCTGTCTTCCTTCTCCCTCCCCCTTCCTGATTTCTTATTATTTGCTTTTCAAATTTATTACTTCAACATGGCCTGTGATCTGGAGAAGGGAAGGATTAAATATCCAGAAAAGAGCTGGTGCCGAACAGACTTCGGACTAAACCCAGGAGGAAATCATTCTGTGTTTTATGGGATATTTGTGGTCACTCTTTCTTTTTTTTTAATTGAAATTGGAATATTTGCTTAAAAGACCCCGAGTTGACCCCACTAGGTCCTGTTTAATTTCTGTTGATGTAACTAAATGGTGAATTCTGGTTTAAGAATAAAAGCCTCAGACGATCCCATCTGCCTGTCAGAACTGTTGACAATGAATAGATACGTTTTTAAACACCCGGTCTCTGTTTAATTGTTCCTTATGGGGAGTTGTAATAATCTAGGCATTTCGTATCTACTGTATGAGCCATACCTCAGAAAATTAATCTTGCCATTTAAAAGTAAACTCTAGGGGGTTTGTGGAGAGAGGGCGGCTCTATTTATAATTCTCAGCTGCTTATACATAGTCTAATATTATGCATGATTTGTTTTTTAATGCTAACACGGCTGGTAATTAGCTGTATGATTATACTTGTATATTTCATTAGGACTTTGGCTGATGTCATTGTGAGTTATTCAGCCATATTAAAACAATTTTCAATTGAGATAATGACACGCCTCAAAATTATGCAAATGGAAGCTGCATTGTGCAAAATAATTACGACAAATGGAAAGCAGGTAGAAAGTTTCCCAGTGCCGGATCGGTTTTCCACCCCGGTGATGTCATTTCCCCCCTGGCCTAAGTCAGACGTTAGCAGAACAGCAGCAGCCAGGCTCCTGGGGAGGAGAGTCAGAGACCAGCATTTACTGCAGGCGCCTGGAGGGGGCAACAGGGCCTCTCATTAAGAAATTTGCTTTGTTTTCGCCTACTCCATTAACTTGTTTATATACATTGAAATGGTTTTTATTATTGATTTTAAATAGTTTTGAAGGATGCCTTTGCCGTTGGTAACTGCAGGGGAATGTTTTCTTGGTGTTCAAGAACATTTAATCAGCCAGTAGAGTCTATTTTAAGTAACCAAATGGAGGTTAATAATTTCTTGATTGAGCTGACATCAGCATCTATCTCAAAAGGAGAACTAGGACTCGGTACTCTCTGTTGAAAAAAGTCGTTATGCCTTTTTTTGTTTTTTAACTGATTTCTTGAAATGTGAAGACGTCAGTTCTAAAAGCAGGAACATGATCATGGTGCGAGTTTAGAAATAGCGTCCCTGTGTGGTTCACTGTGATTTGCAGAAGATTTTTTTTTTTAATTCCACACGGATCTTTGCAATCACTGCAGGATCCTGGATGACGCAGGACTATGCCCACCCATTTTAGAGATGGAGACAGGGACACGCCAAGGTCATGTGGTCTGTCAAATGTTGTAGCCAGTGACAGCCAGTCCTTCCTAAACTTTAAGCTTGCCTCCTCCACTCCTCCCATAAGACCTGTTCTTGAAACAAGAAAAGACACCAGAAGCATGTACCAATGAGGGCAGTCCCTTACTCATTTTAAAACAGAGATTAATTCAGTCAGCTCTCAAAGGTCAGATAGTCAGGTTTCAAAATATTTTGTTCTATGTGGTTCAGGTAATCCTAATTGATGTTACATAGCAATATATTTTCATAGTTATTAATAACTAGCTATTGATTGGTTTCCAGGGTGATAGTGACAGCACACATATGTATTACTGCCAACAGACATTTCTAGTGCTGGTGGCTTGCACTGAGGAAAGGCATTTGAAAAGGTGGTATCTTTGAGGCTGGGGGAAAGGATCAATGGATAAAGAATCTACTGGGCACATGTGAGGACCTGAGTTCGAATCCTCCGAACCCATGTGAGCTGGAAGCAATAGTCCTAGGGCTCCCATGTCGAGAGAGTACCCAGCAGTAAGCAACAAAACAGAGACTGTCTTAAACAAGACGGAAGGGGGGGGGCTGACAAGTGAGTTTGTCTCTTGACCTCCGCAAGCACGCTATCACACACTAGTACCCTGCATGCATGGAATGCACATGCATCACACACACACACACACACACATACACACACACACACACACACATACACACACACACATACACACACACACATACACACACAAAGAAGAGGCACATTTCTATTCTGCAATTTCGTCTGAGTTTGACCTTAAATAACCATAAGTATCTGAGCCTCAATTTCTTCTTCCACAAAATGAGAATAACAGTAAGAATAACTGAATTATTTGGGGGAATCAAGAGACATTAAATAGGGAAATGCTTTAGATATTACAAAATACTTAAAATGAAAGGACTTGGGGTAAGAATATTATAAACATTCTCATTCTGTAAACAATAACACATCATAATAACTTTGGTGTTTATGTGGATTTCTTTGGACCTCATCCTGATGCTGTCTTACACCAGCATGAGAGTAAACAGCAGGGCTGTGTGCCAGGAGGTAGTCTTTGGTAATCACCCGCAATTGCCACATGTGGCCAGTAGCTTTTCAGGGGAGGCCAGGGCAAAGTAGGTGGGTAATTGGTTCTGTTACTGGGCAACCTCTGATCATGCTCACTTTCAAATTGCCAGCTACTTAATCTATTGGCAGTTGACTTTCAAAATGCCTGCATGTGCAGGCTTGGGTTTTGCATGAAGGTTTGTTGATGGCCTGGAACTAGGAATGGGGAAGGTGAAGCTAATGATGTCATTGAGTCAAGACCAAGCATGCCTGGGTGTTTTAGACTACAGCTTGTGTTCAGAATTTGTAGCAGTATTTGGTTGTCACCATCCAGGATAAGCCATGAGTGGTGACCCACTTAGAAATTGCCTCAAAGGTGCCTGTTCTACTGAAAGCAGATTACGATAGTTGGAGTGGGATACAAGACGTTGAAATGTAAACATTTTCAAGTCTCGCTCTACTGGTAGAATCTTGGGTACTTTCTCAAGCATTGTGCCCTCAGTATCTTCACCTGTAAATGGGCACGCAACATTTACTCCTAGGACTGTTTTAAGGACTCGGTGAGCTACTACGTGGAAAGTGCATACAAGCCAAGTTGGTGCACAGTAGATAGATAGATCAATAATGCTTGATGGTGATCATTACCCTTAATATTGCTACCGCTTTTCTCGTTGGAATTTGAGACATTACTGGGGACTTTTTTATGTGAGATGGCAACTCCTCTGTTACTTTGCTAAAATCCCTGGCACTCTGGTTCTGTCCACTGAGGCTGTCTTTCCAGCGTGTGGGGTTTAGCTGTGTCATCAGCACAGAAGGCTTCTTAGGAATTTATATTTTGCTACTGAAGAATGCTGTCAACTGGACCAACCACATTTTTTGAAAGATTACCTGATTTGATCGTATCTGGGGTTAAGCAGATGCCCTGTGGAATCTCGATGGTTCTGGCTGGGGCTTGTCGCAGCCCCCAGTCTTGGTCTGTGTCCATAAACCGGTTTTCAGAGAGTTCTGGATTTTGTTGACTGTTAACTGGTCTTGCTGTTCTTGAATTAAGTTCTTCCTTACCTGAGCCTCGTTTTCTTGATCTGTACAGTGGAATTGGTGATCTAGATTCTACTTAGGACATCAGAGATGATAAAAAAAAAGGGGTCACCTAGCCCAGGACCTATGAAAATTCAGCCACTGAAGGCTGCAGTTACTCTAGTGATTCTTTAAAACTAAATGAAGGGATCATGTACAGAACAAGGCTAAGAACTAAAGCATTGAGTGGAGGCCTCTCACTGGACTGTGATAAGGGTCAGCCAACTAAAACTCGATGGTCAAATCTGGCCCAAAGACATTTTGTAAATAAATTCATTTATTCATATAGTATTTGAAGCTCTTTGACTCTGACAACACAGCTAATGTTTTTGATGGTTACCATATGATCAACACAGTAGAAATATTTGTTGCTAGGCCTGATCCTTTACAGAACAAGTTTTCTGACCTCTGGCCCATAAGACTAGTGTGGAAGATGGAATATTTCTACTCTTCAGTGCTGGGGATTGAACTCAGGACTTCACGCTTGCTAAGCATGTGCTCTTCCCATGAGCTTTATCCCTAGACCCTATTTGTCTTCTCCTACTTAGCTTGGGACAAAATCTCATATGATAAGACAAAATTATATATTAGTATAATGTCATTATAATTTACATATATGAAACTGTTTTAATATTGAGTCTAGGACATTGATTTTGTGAATAAATAAACTTTACATTAAAGTATATTTTGAATGGCTAAGATCCAAGATCCAAGCAATATAGGTATGATCTAGCTTGTGCTCGTGAAAAAAACTACTTGTTGAGCGTTAACCATGTAGAAGGTAAAGGGGTGAACAGGAAAAACTTGGCAAGTTGTACTTTCTCTCTCGAAGTTGATCGATCTTAAAAATGAAGTGAGGTCAACATATATACAGATGTTCGGCCAGTCACAATTGGAGATTCCCTATAATCTCAGTAAATCTGAAACGTAATCATCCATGTGCACTAGTATGTGTTGAGTAGTTAGCCAGAGAAGGGAAAGGAAATGGTCCCTTAGGGGAGCTCACAGCTTCCCCCCACCCTGCTTGCTAGATGCTAGTCAAACAAATGCCATCGGACTTTCCAGCTTTGCGATGTTGAGGTGAACTAAGGATCTTTCTGGAAAAGGGCAAAGCACTCTTCATCTTTGGGCTCTCTTTCGCCAGACACACATCGACAGAACGCCTACTGTGTAGCGAGGCTAGACACACATTTACAGAGCACCCGCCATGTGCTGGAGCCTATTCTACTCTGGGACGTGAATCCTCTTCCCAGGAGCCTGTGGGCTAATGGTGTTTCACACCTTGCCTGTATGTGCTTGGCACATCTCAGGGTTCTTTCTCTTTGCATGATAACTACCAGTGTTCTCCTTTTCCTTGTAGTTTCGCTGCGTTCTCTTCCTCTGCCATGCTCTGTTCACCTACAAGTACCTCTATCCACTTCAGCACAATTCAGTGGGTGCAGAATGACTAAGCAATAAAATTACAATACTTTGGAGGGGGCTGAACAGATGGCTCAGTGGTTAAGGCCTTACACTTACCTTACAAAGGACCTCAATAGGCAACTCACAGCCAACTGTGTCTCCAAATCCAGGAGATGCAAAACCCTCTTCTGCCCCTTCCCCCGCAAGCATTGCACTCATATTTGCATAAACACACACAGACACATGATTTAAACTTAAAAACTCTTTTTTAACATACCCTTTCTGTGGCTGGAGAAATGACTCGGCAGTTCAGAGTGCTTGCTGGTCTTGCAGGGGCCCTGAGTTTGATTCCCAGCACCCACATTAAATGGCTCACAACTGTGTGTGACACTCCAAACTTAGGGGATCTGATACTTCCATGGGCTCCTGCACACATGGGATGAATATATACTCACACAGGCGTACACACATACACATAAATGACAAATCACCAAGAAAATCTAAAAAGCAAAACAAAACAAAAAAAAAAACAAGTTCCTTTTTGCTAGCCGCCTGCTTGGTCCATTGATGGGTCACTGACCTGTAGGCGTACCTCAATGCCCTATCATGCACTTTTTCCTTTCCTGCTAAAACTCATAGCCACATCATCCCTATGGATGCCAAATAGGTGTTAGTTGCATTCTCTGAAGAAATAGGCAAGTGTTTGAGACCGAGGGCTCATCCTGGAACTGCCAGGTCTGTCTCTCTGGGTACTTTTCTACTCTTCACCAATCAGCTCATTGAAACTGGGGACTTTGCAGTGGCAAACTGTGAAACCTAGACTTATGGACAGAAGAGTCAAGCTTCACCAGAGTGCTGTTGGCAGTTCACAAAAGAGAACATGTTTTTCAGGTGGATGACCTTAACGAAGTCATGTACTTAAGAGTGACTCCACACTGTAAGCGATTAATATGGCTCTTGACATTTAAACTGCCAGGCCCATACTCAGGAAATGTTATTTTTATGAAATACAAGAGTCCGTGCATGTAAATACTTGGTTATTAATTATTAATAAAGCATGCCGTTGTTCCTAGTGGCATCTGGTAACATGCAACTCCAGCTCATTTATCAAAGTCTAGTTTTAACCAATATCCAGCATATAATTGTTTGAATCAAATGCGTTCGCTTGTCATTTTTTATAGCATGGCGCTTGGATATCTGCCATCATCTACTCAGAATAATATTGTAACTAATGATTACTTGTTGGCTTTGCTTTTAAGGATATTTAAAACAAATTTATCGATTGTTGGCTAAGAGATTCATTCGCCTCTAAGAGATGTGGTCATGGGTCCTTTGTTTCTGGAAGAATCTGTCCTCAAGCCCTTGTGCAAGGTGGGCTTTTCCAGGGTGTGCTGTGATCCTCATTGTGTTCCTGTAGATCAAGAAACTAGGCCTTGGCCCCTAGAGGGTGTCCCTGC
This sequence comes from Ondatra zibethicus, assembly GCA_004026605.1. Taxonomy (NCBI): domain Eukaryota; kingdom Metazoa; phylum Chordata; class Mammalia; order Rodentia; family Cricetidae; genus Ondatra; species Ondatra zibethicus. The sequence goes on from PVIU01005952.1 coordinate 79,310, forward strand.
AAATCCCAGTCTCTGAGCTCTGTGTTGAGCACCCATTTTAAAATGTGTGGGTCCAAGGAGATAGCTCAGTTAGGAAAGCATCTGCCATGCAGACATGAAGGTCTGAGTTCAGATAGTCAACACCCAGATAAAAGGCGTGTCTGTGATCCCAGGGCTTGGGACGTGAGCCCAGGTGGATTCCTGGAGTTCATTGGCCAGCTCCTCTAATAAACTGATATGCTCCAGATTCAGTGGAAGACTCAGAAAGGAAGGTGGAGAGGGACTGAGGAGCGCATCTGCACTCAGTATCTGACCTATGCACGCATGTGTACACACGCACGGACACTCACACACAGAAATGCAAATGCCCACATCAACATGTATGTGCACCATGTCAACTCCCTGAAAAATATGCAGATAGTCATCCAAAGAAGAGGGCTCTGATGTCATGGCGATGCCATCTACCTCACTCCAGGTGTGTGTCCACAGCACGAAAGATGGAGATTTGACTTTATCGTTCAGACCAAGATGGTAACTTGATAACATGAATATTCTATAAACAACTCATTGTGGCTGTATAGGTACATCAGCGTACACTCTCAAGCCCAAGACCATCCAGTTCACAGCCCTTCTTAACCCTTGCACCACAGAGAGAAACAAACAAACAAACAAAACAACAGCAACAAAAACAAAATAAAACAAAAACACAGCAGAGGCCACTTGTTGCTAGCCAATCTATTGACCCTCCGCCATCTTCCTTTCTCATGACTCCTAGCAAACTCAGCCTGTGATACACCAATTCTCCACCGTTCAGTTCCAAGCCTATGTGTGGCATTAAACATTAAACTCTTGTCTCTGCACATAATAGGCTTTGCTTTCTACACCCTCAAGCATGTTCAGCTACTGTGCAAGCTGGAAAATAAAAATGTTCTAATTGTGTCTTTTAAATAAGCATAGGAATGAATTAATTAGACCATATTTTGTCTTTAGTTGCTTAGTTACACAATAGCATCCCTGAGCACCAGGAAGATAAATTGGCTCTTTTCGTGCTGTATGTCCCTTAATCATAATTACTGTATTGCTTCAGAGAGTAAAGCATACATAGATTTTTTGCATTTTTTATTAATAGTCCAAAATATGCATATGATCTATAAAGTATATGCTGCTCAACCTGCTTTATATGCTCTTATGTAGGCAGAAGTTTTATTGTGGTGGTAACATTTGCATTAGTTGCTCAAAGATGTAGTTCTGGGAAATACATAATTGAAATGTTTTTGAATTGCTTTTTCTGGCCTTTTCAATCTTATTCAAAATAATATGCCTCTGGTCCCAGAGCAGTCACTCTCATTTGATTTAACATCTTGCTTTGCACTGTATGCATGGTGCTGTTTTAACCCCTGCAGAGCCCAGATGCGGTCCTGTGATTCCCTGGGTGTCATTGTGACTGAGGGGCGGGGGGGGGGGGCTCACATGCTAAGGTTTTTAGGAAATGAAGTGATTTGATGGGCACCTTCATTCTCCAACCATTGCTTCCATGTCTGTTACCCTTGGCACACTTCCTTATTTTTTATCGGGGGTGTCAAAGTTTGCCCACGCCAGAGCTGGACAGTCTTGTGTTTTCAGCTTCTGGATTCTGGTAGAAAGGTATCATTGTTACTGGAGTTTGGATTTCTCACCCTGCTATGCTGTCCCCAACCTCCCTTGCCCCCAACCTCCTCCAAGGAAGGCAACAAGAAGGAGGCAGCTTAATGTAGTTATTGAACAATGGGAGAGTCTGGCTTAAGATTCAATACATGCTTGGTAAATGTATGTGAAGACTGACCCCATTGTTCTGTTGTGTTTGTAAAGCAAGTAAATTATTTACAGATATTTGCTAATTAAAGCACATTTAACCAGGACAAAAGAACACAGACTAACTGGAGACAAAAAGCTGAGTGCAAAGACTTCAGCCTCCCTAATTCTGTGTATTCTTAAGGGAGAGATATATTTATGTATACTTTTAAATTTTACAGTTATTTCTTTATTTTGTGAGTGATGGCAAGTGGCTGGGCATGCAGTGGGGCTCGCGTGGGAGACAGGGGACCACTTTCAGGAGCCAGTTCTCTCCTTCCACCATGTGGGTCTTGAGGATCGAACTCAGGTTGTCAGGCTTCGTAGGCAGGGCCTTGACTCACTGAGTCATCTTGCTGGCTTGAGAAACGCATTTTAAAATGGTCTTTATGGAGAATAGGGAAATGAGTCTGGGAGAGGGAATCTCGGGGAGAAGATGGCTAAGATCTGGGGTGTTCGCAGGCAGCATGGTGAGTGTGGCTGTAAGGGAGTAGATGTCCTTAAGTGTTCTCTCCAGCCCCAAGTGGTGATTGCGTGAGGTCGTAGATAGTAATTAATATTTTGCATGGTGTGCATGCATGCATCAAATTGTTACCTTCCACACTTTAAATACATAATTTTATGTGGCAACTACAACCTCATGCGTCTAGAGACATTAACAGTGAGAAGGAAAGTGCATGCTGATGTGTGCTTTTAAGTGTTGATACATATGTTTCGCTTCCTGCCCTCTATGAAGACGGCTGATTGCTGTAGAGGTCATGGGCTAGGTCACCATCCTCTTACCTGTGAGCTGGGCTCACCATACGCTTCCTAAGGAATGTCAGACCCAAGTAGATTTGACAGAATCCTGAGTTCTCTTTGGTTCAACCTTGGCTTGCCATTATCTGACCGGAACTCAGCTCGGAGAGCCATTGGGAGACAAACAAATTAGCCATATGCTGTAGGAGAAAATGAATATATTCTTGTGCTTTCCAAAATGATAGGCTTAAATCCTGGTGTTTTTGGGCAGATGGCTTCCTCACTCTGGTCAACTTCCCCTTTGGTCACGTCAGACCTTTGTATTGCCTACAAACGTCAGGCCCATGAAAGCAGTGCAGAGAAAGTTAAAGACAGCGTTCTCTCAGGCATCCTCTGGTTGGAATGATTGATGGTTATCCATTGATCAGGTGGGTTCTCCGGCTCTGCTGCCATCAACAGAAATTTCTAGGTCTAGGCATGACTAGTCCAAGGTCTCTTGGCATTACTGATTGCCAAGGTTCCCTAAGACAAGACTCATGTCTTATTTCCCTGGACATGTTGATAGGCTCTTGAGTGGCAAGAACTAAAAGAGAGTGAGTTCAGCTTCAGACAGGAAGATACAGAGTACACAATAAGAACGGACAAGCCACAGAGGTAAAACTTGAATCCAGCTTCCCGGGTACCAAAGGGTAATCTTTGGCTTTGGTGAAGGGTCTGTTCTCTTGAAGTTGGGCACCGGGGAATGTAGGGAAGTGTCCCCAGGTATATGCACAGGCTAAGGTGACTCCAGGGGATGGCGCCCCACAAAGACTTAACTTTCATACAGTCACTAATGGAGGGATAGACTTTATGGGGATGAGAATACCAGTGGGCTGGTGATTTCATGGAATCCAGGCTTGTTATTCAGGGTTCCAGGACAGACCTTACCTCCATTTCCACCATTTGCCCTGAAGCCTGAGGGCCATCAGTCAAAACCTGACAATAGTTTGCCAAAAGATGGCGATTGGGGTGCCAGATGGAATTGGCCTTTCTACCAACATTTGGAACTGAGGTCCAAATCCGTTCAGAAACGTGAACATGGTCCTAACTGTGTGCTGGCTGTGCTCTGCGCTAAAGCTCTAACAGTGAGCACAATGTGTGATACCCAGACGGTTTTCTGCTCTCACAGACCTCAGCTACTCACGGGAGGAAGAAGGCAAGAGGCCGCATCATCCGTTTATTCAAATTCTCCATCAGTCTTAATCTTGGAATGACATTTGTGCTTCCTTCTAGATTGCTTCCTCTTCTCTCCTCTCCTCTCCCCTCCTCTTCTCTCCCCTTTTCCCCCTTCTCCTCCCCTCCCCTCCTTTCCTCTTCTCTATACACTCACAGATCAGAGAAAATGCTCCATCTTTTTTTTCTTCCAAAATTACCCACAAAGTCTCCCCTCTACGGTGTTACCACTGAAACCAAAGCCGCAACATTTCTACAGTTTAACTATTGTGTGATGGTGCCTAGGTACTCACCTATCCACCATACGTAGACCAGCTCGTTTAATTACCATGGGATTCCTTAAGGTTTGGAATATTTTTATACTCCCACATTTGTAAGAACGGAGCAGTGAGGTAAGAGTGGTGGCATAACTCACCCAAATTTACATAAAGGTAAGACTTAGACCTGAGACTGAACCCCAGGCTCTCCCTGCTTCTCTCAAAGATGCTGGGCAATCAATTTTATTATTTCACTGAGAGTCCCTGTAACTTTAGGATTTACTGGGAACTCCAAATATTGGGGCCTTTACTAAACACTGACCCCGTATTTATTTGAACCTCTAGAAATCTATATTATATTAGAGGCTAATTGATACCCATATGAGTCTCTGGTATTGTCATGTGCTATAAAATTGAATTTGCACACTCCTGAGACCCCTCTTGGGGTCCAATGTCACAGGAGAGGAGTCTCAGCCTCGGTACCTCCTGGGTGTCTTCTGAGAGTATCTAGCTAGTACAGACACAGTGTGGAAAGCCAGGCCCTTGAGGAACATCCGGGCAGCTAGAGAATGCATGTATGGTTCATCAAAGATCCCAAATCAAGGAGTAGCCCTGTGGCATGGTCAAAGTGATGATGGGAAAACAGAGGTTCCTGTGATGTGTGTGACTGGCTGTCTTAGAAACATCTGTCAGGGTATCGTGGGAGAAATCACTGCTTAACTGAGGTCTAACAAGATTGCAAGGCGAAGACTGAGAAGTTTCTTGGCAAGGGAGGGCAGCATCAGGATGGTGGGAAAGAACTTGACCTTGTGAATCCAGTGGCCAAGTTCTCAATATTACAGATGCCCTGTGGAGACTTCTATTCTTCATCCAGTTGCCTATAAAACGTCTTTAGGCTGACGACATTGCTTGACTGTGGCAAAGATGGAAAACCGAGGCCCAGACACCAAAATCTGTTCCATTGCCAGTTTGTTTTGTTTTTCTTTAAATCAATAAAGTTTTAGTAGCACATACCATGCCCTGATATTTACAAAGGTCTCTTTACAGTGTCCACACTATAGTCACAGAGTACTTATGGCAGAGACTTACCGAGACTAAAGGACTTGGTGCCTGAACCTTTCCTGAGAACGCTTGCCAAATCCTGGTCTAAAATAACGTTACCATAGATAATCTCAAAACTCCCTGCTGACAGTTTTATATGCAACCTTTTGTTTACATCTCAGAGAGGAAAGAGAATGAAGGTTTCCATGTCGTCTCCATTTTGCAAAAGAACAGTTTGAGCGCTTGTGCGAATGCTCTAGTTTTCTAGCCTCATCCATCAAGAAAATGACAGGACTGAACGGGAACTTGAATCTTCTTGATTCCAAGGAACTGATGGTCTAGATGGAGAAATCTTGGCCTATGCTGGTTGTTCAAGTAGAGAGATGGAGGCACCAGAAAGGGATGCTCCAATGAATTGAGGCTTCACTATGGCAGAAACTGCATACAACAAACAGCTTCCATCTTTCCACCTTCCACCCAAAAGCCACGTCCTCCAAGAGGCTTTCTGTGGCTATCTGGAAGAAAGGGACCCGTGGAGCACACGTGTGTAGGTGCCCACCAGGCCGGCAGAGAAATCAGCCAGGAAAGGCAGACAGGTGTGAGGGGCAACGTGATGTTGATTGGGGAACTGGGGACTGCATGACTCACTTGAGGTATGGCTCTGAGCCATTGCTCCCAGGGCCCTACCTGTCACAGCCAGGCAAGAATGGTCTCAGTTTTGCCAAATCTTCCATTTTTCGTGAGAAGCTAGAAACCCATTCATTCAATCCACTTTTTAACACACTCTGTGGGCCAAAGAAAACACAACCTTTAGCCTGGATGTGACCCATGGACTGCTACCCTGGAGTGCCTAGAGCTTTTAATAATTAGATATTATATATATTAATTAGATTATATATATATGTATATATATATATATATATATATATATATAGTCTTTGACTTATTTTCTTTAATTAAACCAGAAGGAACTTGTTGATTTAAAGCAGGTAGCAAGAAGGAAAGAGGGGATGGAGTGACCAGCTAGATCAAAGCCCTTTCCATTCTCCATAACAAGCTTTCAGAGCCTGGGATGAAGGCCAGGATAATGAAGAGCAGTAGATCCCCTGCTAGCTGCTCTGAGGCCACAGTAGGGTGCAGGGGTTGTGCTGTAGAGAGGTGCCGTGGAAAATGAGCAGTCAGACGTTGGATATCCTGGAGGTGTCAGTGAGAGAAGGGTTTGGTGGCAGAAGGACCTCTCAACTAGGGCTTTGGTAGGTAGAGATTTGTGACAGACACCGTGAAAGGGGAAAGCCGAGGCAGAAGGAAAGCCATAGGCAAGAACCAGCATAGCAAGGCTTAGTATGAGCTATGTTTGGTAAGAGAACGTGGAGTCTAGTGGGTAGACTAGAAACCGGGTAGACTGAGGCCAAGCTTCCCGGGACCCAGTGTGTCATTTAGACTTAAAACTGAAGGCAGGTGGTGATTAATATTTCCACATGTGCGTTTTCTTATTTGAGGTTAAAATGCAAACCCTCAGTGTAGGCGCCTGATAAAACAGTGTGAATATTTACTGTGCCAGCCAGTCACTGTGCTGTCCCGGCCAACTGGCCTCATGTCATTGGCATCACTGTTTCTTCACTGAGAAATGGGTGAATGGACCTCGACTGGAACTATCAAATAAAACCCACAAGGGCATCAGAACCAAATTAGGACTGGACTTACCCTAGACCTTTGGCAGATGTTGGGTGTACACCCCACTCTTCCAGTCCTTGACTAATCCTAGTTTATCCTAGCTTTTTGAAGTCTGCCATGCTGTTAGACAACCTGTTAATAGTCCCTTAATAAGTAATTTATTGGTTGAGTCACTGGGCTATTGTTTGAGAAACAATAACAGAGAAAATGATGACGCTCAATGGGCTAAGCTTCCTGGGCCTCCATCTATCCCAAGAGACTATGAACAAGTGAGGTTCAAAGGTTTTGATCTACGTTGGAGCTGTCTGGACTCTGAAACGGGCACGCTCAGATCCATTCTGTTCTGGTCAGTGGAAGTATTAAGGGGCTTTAGTGGGCATCTCTGCATCAGCAATAACAAAATGCAATGAGCCTAGAGGATGATGCAGTCAAAGGATAAAACCTGTGTCCCAGAGCTTCCTCCGCAGTGTGCCAAAGTTCCTACTTGCAGCTTCCCACATGTCATCCCTTGCCCCTGTTTCATGGTGCAGTCACCAGGGAGCCTGGTGTCTACTGAGTGTGGAATATGCATATTTAAAAATATATCCACCTTCCCTCCATTTCAAACAAGTCTCTGTAAATCTTTGCTTATTAATTAAAAATTTTAGTTTCTTTTCTGGCTGTTCCTCCTCCCCTTTCTCCTTCTCTCTTCCTTCTTCTCTTCCTCCATTTCCTGCTTCCCCATCTCTTTTTTCTTTACCCCATCTTCCTCTTCCTTTCCTTCTTCCTCCTCTTTCTCATTGTTCTTCTCTTCCTCTTCCCCTTCTTCTTGCTTCCTCCTTCACTCTTTCCTCCACCACCTCTCTTGGTAGTGGTGGGTAGAGGGCTGGACCCTAGTCTCGTCCTCTCAAAGACGGAAACACAACACACAGGGGAAGGATGTGTCCCAGCCAGATTGACGGGGTGCACCATAGGGGAAGGATCCACTAAACCAGTGGTTCTCAACCACTGTGAGCCGCAACCCTTTGTGGGGCCGAAAGACCCTTCCATAGGGGTCACCTAAGATCATCATAAAACAGAGATATTTACATTACAATTCATAACAGTAGCAAAATTACAGTTATGAAGTATCAACGAAAATAATTTTATGGCCTGGGTCACTACAACATGAGGAATTGTATTAAAAGGTTCCAGCATTTGGAAGGTTGAGAACTATTGGTCTAAAGGCAGACTGGCAACTGGGGCATTCAATCCTTTTGCTTTGAGTTAATCCCACTGTGTGTATCAGGCTACTAGAATTCAGTTAAAAACACTGCCATACTGCTCCTTGTCTAATTATTCCAAAGTACATGGGTTATAAATACCAAAAAAGTCATCAAATTTATTGTCTTAAGTGAAATTTTCTGTCCCACTTCTATTTCGAGTGAATATTTGCTGTAATGGTTGAATTGTATTTTGTGTTTTTAAAAGTTGAATAAGCCATCAGCAATAATGTATTAGGTTGTAAAATATCTATCCCAGACTCTAGGGGCAAGCAAAACGAAGGTTCTGGTAAAAGGGGCTGAATATGTTTTTCTAATGCAAATTTTATGAGTCACATAAATGGTGATATCTTTTAAAATTATCAGTAGGCTCTGCTTCCTGTGTCTTTACAGTAGAGGCCTTGTTTCTTCACATTTTTGATGTTGCTAAATCAGTAATTTAATAGACAGCCAAGCAGTTCCTAGATCCACTCCTAGCCTCGGGATCCTTAAAGTACCTCCCTGATCGGCAGAGTAAAAAGTATTCCTGCCGTGCCAGAATGTGAAGCTGCTTCAATTGCCTTGATTTCTTTTCCTTTCTTTCTTCCTTAAAAAAAAAAATCATTTTTTGGCGCTTGTCCGTGTGCACATGTATGTGTGTATGCATGTTTTGTGTGTGTTTCTTTTTCTCTTCATTTTTAAAAAAATTTCTCTTTGGCACTGCCCATGGGGGGGGTGTGTATGCAAGCGCACATCGGCTCCTCCCTTCTTTCTCTTTTAGCAGGGGCCAGTGGGGGGAGGGAAGGGGGAAGCAACCTTGTCTAGATTTTGGCCACAGATTTTGCAGCGTTGTGTACACACATGGCCTTACGGATCTCACGTGAAGCCAGCACATTGCTAGCTGCTCGCCTGGGTTAGTGGTCTTGAGAAGATGAATTTTGATTGACAAGCTAGAAAGAAGGCAAAAGTCATGAGCTATATAGGTCTTCTGTGGGCATAATACAATATTACTCTAGAGAAGTATAACATTTCTATTTTAAGCTATAAATCTTTAACTTTACTGAATTAAACCTAATTAGTATTTATTATTATTATGAGGATATCATGGGGGGGCAAGGATAAGAATGACATCATCCCCTTTTTCTTTAGTTGCTTCTTTCATTGGCAATGTTAGATTCCTTTGCCCCTCTTATTTTGAAATGGCGTCATTAGGCAGTTCTTGGAAATGTCCACGGGTATCCCCTGATCCCGGATGCAAGCAGAGGCACAGAGTGTTTTTCTGTGCTCTTATCATTTGCTTAGCAGAAGCAAGCTCCTTTCCAGGCATATCTAAAGCTGGAGTTTAACACCTAACTCCACAGATCCCATTCTGTTGATGGATGATAGCTGGCAGTGTGTCCCCTGTCACAGATCCGGGCTTCGGTTATCTGTTTCTCACGCAGCAAATAAGCCCAGCTTCAGCATCTAAAATAACACTTATTCTTCTCTGGCCCTGTGGGTCAGGGGCCTGGGAGGGGTTGACTTGGGCGTCTCGGCCTCCATGTCTCTCAATGCTGCAATCAGAGCGCGAGCCCAGGCTTTTGCTATCACAGAATCAATTTCCAGGGTGACTCCATATCTGTTGGAAGGCCCGACATTCCCAGGACTTTTGATCTGGACTTCTGGTGATCTCTTGCTGTGACACATGGTCACCTGTGTCTATCCAGTCACACATGGTAGCAGGCTTCTTTAACTGGCTTGGAGTAAGCTGGTTTCAGAAGTGGCCTTCCATCACTTTTTCCTTAATTCTGCTGGTCAGAATGAGAATTTGTGTGTAGCCCACACTTCAATGGGTAGTTACTCAAGAGTGTGGATATAAGAGCATGGGGTCTCTGGGGACCTCTACATGACCTCCTATGGCCATCAGCATCAGAAGTGATCTTGGTAGTGGACAGCTGGTCTGCTGTGAGTTGGATGGTGTTCTTGCTCTCTCTTGTTCTTTCACTTCCTTCTTTACTCTCCTTAGGCAGCCTCCTTGGGCAGTTTTTCCCCAAACACCTCCTCCCTCTTGTAGGCATGTAATTAGAGATGACATACACACCAGACAGCAGATTGCTTTAATCTTTTAGGATTTGTTAGTCTTACAGCATGTCAACAAGCCATATTGAGTCTTTAAAAAAAAAAAAAAAACCTGATGTCTTGATCAATGAATTTGGGGAGTTTAGCTGGAAAGGGCATTGAATATGATGTGGTAAATCTACTGAGAAGGGGAAACTAGGAGCAGGTGACTGATATAAGCAGGTATCACAATGAATAAAAAATAGGAAACCTATCTCTATCCAGCATGGTCGTTGAGGTAGGGCATTAAATCAAGATGGTTCTGAAAGGCAACTGGCAATCCAGATAAGAGGGATTGCTCCTTGGATTTGTGTTTCTGATGAGGAAGACCATAGAGGATAGATGAGTGAATGAGCCCTCTGACGAGAGTCTCCTCCGCATCCTTCAGCCTCGGGATGCAAGTCAGAAGAGCAAATGGCAATTAGCAGTTCTGTGGGGAGGCTGACCTCTTTCTCTTTAAGGAATAATGTGAGTTGATTTTCAGCAATGTGTTCCAGATATCCACAGTCGCTCAACGTTTGAAGAGAGGGTAGATTTTTGCTTGTCTTGTGTCAGGGCTGTGTGCGGAGGTGGCACTTGTGGTTCACTGCTGTTGCCACAGGACTTCGGAAGACTGAACCCGGGCCCTCGGGTTTAATGTCAGCACCTTTGCCTACTCAGTCGTCTTGCCGGTGCGGATCAATGTTTATTATTAGGAATAACTCATGAGGAAGTCTGTGCAAAACCTAGTGGGAACATAGATCAAAGGGTCCCAGCCCCAAACAGGGAGTCTGCCTCAACTGAACAGCACACAGGTAGGCTGGGTGCTTTCCCCACGGACCTCCTTTGTCTTTGAATTTGATATGGGCTATGCACCTTTGTTCTGTCTACCAAGACCTTCCCTGGATACTCTGGGTCTTCACTGTCAGCTCTCGCCCCTTTGCCCCCCCACTATTCTCTCTTTCTAGTTCTCCTGTTTGAGATATTATTTACTTTCTGGCTCTTCTGCCCTACTCCCTCTGCCCCCACCCCCCAGGCCCCAGTCCACATACCCAGAGGTAACCATGGGCACCAGAAGGACAGTAATTTTTGGTTCCTTGGTTCCTGGCCATAGGTGGTGCCTGTTATGCAGTTGGTGTTCAGTGGCTAATGGATGGAAAGCATCATTTGGGGTCACTTGACATTATTCGCACTTAGCTGAGGGCCTATTTCCCGTTCACCTCTTCCACAACTAGACAGCTGTCCCACGAGTCAGAGGCTTCCTCCTGCCTCTTTCCTGTCTGATGCAGCCTAGAGTTGATGCTCAGAATGTCGAGAATGGAAAGTACAGAGGAGCCCGCTGAGAGGAGCCGGTGACTCTTTAGGCAAGGAACCGGGAGGCTCCACCAATTCCTTTCTGAGGGACTGTTTGTGTTTGTGCATTCTTTTCTCTCCTTGGGTGGATACTCAGACCAGTACTGGGTGCAAAGCTGAGTCAGGACTCAGCTGGGGCCAACTAGAACTCAGTTAAGGAAACATACAGTAAAACCTCTTCTGACAACGTAGGATGAGGTTCACCTGGTGAACATGTCCTTTCGGGGACGGTGCCTTCCGTGCCTGGATTATGAGAATGTCCAGTAGAACTCATTCATTCATTCATTCACCATTTTTAGCTCCACCTGGAGTACCCAGGGCTTTGAGTATGGGAAGCCGTTTTAATTTGAACCCCACCTTTCAAAATTCACTCAGAAAACTTGGGCTTTACACTTTGAGGTTATTACCACCTCCCTGAGGTCCCCAGAGTTGAAGCTAGCAGGTTATAGTTGCCCAGATGTGTTCTCTGTGTTGGACCCCATACCACATTTCCTAAACAGGAGTAAAAATATCACCCAAAATGGTTGCAAATTGGATCTTTCATTAATCAAGGCGTATTCGAAAATGTTCAACATTTTTCCACGCTGAGTTGAGGGGTTTTAATTGAAGGCCAGCTCGTTTATTGAGATATATTGCCAGTGTCTGGAAAAGGAAGACTTGCAAATACAAAGCTCTTTAAGTGATCCAATGTGCACTAATTACATTATTACACAAAGCTGTGGCTCTCAAATTAGCCCACTGTCATTGCCCATGAGCAGGTGAGTGAGCAGCGTTAAAAAAATAATGTTTACCAAGAGGGAGCATGCCCAAATAGTGTATGTGTGTGTGTTTGTGTGTGTATGTTTAACCAGAGGTAACACAAGCAGGAGGATTTCCTTGATGTCTGCAGAAACATTTTCTGAATGAACATATCTTTCAATGATTCTGTCCTTCTCATTAATGATAATAATATAGCAAGAGTCCATGCCAGGGGATAGTCCATGAACTTTAATAAGTCAGGTGACCTCTGCCTTCATTCTCATCGAGGCAAAGTTTCCTTCATCTTTCTTCCTCCAAGATGATGCTTTGCTTTGAGGTAGGGTCTTAGAAAGCCCAGGCTGGCTTCAAATTTACTGTATGACCAAAGGTGACCTTGAACTGCTGATCCTCTGGCGAATTGCTCCCGGAGTGCTGGGATTGTACCTGTGAGCCACCATGCCTGGTGGCTGAGGTGCTGTTAGAGAATCCAGGGTTTCGTGCACACCAGGCAAGCATTCTACCACAGGAACTGCATGGTCAGCCCACTCCTTTGAGAGTTTTTGCAATGTTGGCCCTGCTGAACTGCACACGTGACTAGAGAGGGGGTCGTGTATTGAGTTGGAAAACAAAACAAAACACAAAGCTAGGAACTGTAATTTGCAGTAATGGTTTTGAGTCATTTCACACAATAAAATACCCGGACGAGGTGGTAGTTGGATTTTGGAGTTAGTGTTACTGGTTGACTTCAACAGAATGACCTTATAGAAGGCTGGTAAGACAATTACATTGGCAAAGTTTTCACCATTACAGGCATGAGGACCAGAGTTCAATTCCCAGTACCCACCACAAAACTGTGCCCATAATCCCAAAGCTAGAGATAGAGATGAGACAGAAGGATTTCCAAAGGCCACAGGCCAACCAATCCAGCTGACTCAGTGAGGGCCAGGTTCAGTGAGAGCCTGTATCTCAAAAACCAAGTAGAAAGCAAATGAGGAGGAGGCAGGCAATGCCTCCGCACACACAGAGACGTGCACACAGGATGAACGTTCTTATAGGGAGCTCAGGTGAGCACCCACACTGAACTAGGCCCATTTAATCTTCCTGTGGGTGGTGGTGTTACTGTTCCAGTGGCCAGAGCCATGTATTTGGGTGCCAGGCTAGAGCAATCTGAAAGCAGTTGAAACACAGATTGTAGAGTTAACAGCCCACTAATTTGACCAAAGGAAATACAGCCAAGCCGAGTCAGTCCTCTACTCAAATATCTCCACGTATCTAGGACTCTGGGATACAATTTCCTGTTTTCCGTGAAAATCGTACTTAATTTTAAAGAGGAAAAACAAGAGGGAAGAAATGGAACTGGAAATTAATTGGAGGAAATCTCTGGGAGCTCTATTCTTTCCTTCCTTTCTTTTCTTTTCTTTTCTTTCTTTCTTTCTTTTTTTTTTTTTTTTTTTTTTTTAGGGGTGGGTTATGTGCTCAGGGAAGCAGCCGGAAGCCTTACAGGTTTTAGATGAGCAAGTATTAAAATTTATTTAGGAACATGCAATATTCAATATTTTTTGCATTACTTGTTTGATATTCAAGTGCTGTGGGCCTTACTACGCAGGACAGTCACATTCCATCCAACACCTGATACCTCAGGGCAGTGTCCTGTATGATGAAACCTTCTAATTGAGCCAGGACAGAGTCCCATAGGTCATGGAGCTACAGGCATCCCTCAGGTGACTGTCGATGGTAATGGAAATGCTGAAGATGAGGGGTTGGTTTGGAAAACTGGAACTCAATGGCCAAGGAGTCTCCATGCTCCATGGCGAATCTCTTTCATGAAGCTCAGGACTCAAGATGAACCCTTACACAGGTTAAGAGCTTTCATCACTGACCATAGAGGAAATTCTCCACATTTTTAACTAGAACATGAATGGCAATGTCTGCCTCCGTTTGGAGGCAGAGTCACTATGAAAATGAGAGTCGCTTTGGTGTTCAGGTTTTCTAAACCACACCCATCCCAGAAAAATGGCAGACGGGAGGAGCAAAGTCAGCTGAGTTCAATCCCTAGGACCCACATGGTAGGAGAAGAAACCTAACCCCCACAAGTTGTCCTCTGACCTCCACATGTCAGCACACACACAAAAAAATAAATGTAATAAGAAGTTTTAAAAGGGACAGCAAATGACAATGTGGATAAATAAAGCACTTACCTCCAAGTCTGACAATGGGGTTCTAGTCCAAAAGCCACAAGGTGGAAGGAATAAATAAATTTTCACAAGTTGTCCTCTGACTTCTACACCATGCTTGTTCCCCCCTCTCTTTCTCCCACAACATTTTTATTTTTTAATGAAAATTTATTTTTAATCATGCCTGTGCTCCTTATGTCGAACACAGCACTTGGCTCGTTGGGAAGGACAAACGAGTTCAGCAAGGGTACAGATGTGACACTAGAAAATGTTTACAGTCTGAACTTTCACTGAAGAAGACAGAATCATGCAATCCAGCACCAAATTCTGATGCCAAAGAAAGGTTTAGCCTTACGTTTCGGGTAATAATAGCAGTGATTCCCAATGGGAGTACCAACTTAGAGTTGATAGCTACCAACTACTGCTACCCTCATGCCAGAGAGGACGGTATTGGCTCAAAGGAAATATAAGGGCTTGAATGGAGAGTATGTTTGTGTGGTCCCTCCATGACTGTTCATTTCTTCTCTCCATCGGCCTATGTGGACTTCATCAACAGAGCCCCTGAACCCTTGTGGTTCCAGGGATTTCAGTTACAGTGCTGTCTGTCCTTCTAGGATTTGGGTTGAGAAGCATTTAAAGGCAAGTGTGGGTTTTTTGTTTTGTTTTTTTTTTTTTGTCCTTCCTAGGTCTATCCAAGTGGGTGGTGGAAGTGTCTGCCCCAATCCTGGCCATTAGCCCTACCCATCTGGGACCCTTGAGCGTAGGATGGTGTCACTGTGTGGTTACCAGCCTAGCTCCTGGGCCAGCCATGCCTTGTGTTTCCTTAATATCCCACCCCACAGACTCAGTTTCTCGTGGTTCCTGTCACCACTCACCTATTGGGTTATCCTGATTAGAGTATTCTACTGCTGGCTGGGATCCTGAGAGGTCCAAGGACAGCCCTCAGAACCAGCAAGTGGAGCACAATGAAGCCCTCTCATTTCCCTCATTTTTCTCACTTTCCCATTGACCAATAAAAATCTTCCTTCCCTTTACACGGCACATGAGCATGTGTGCTTAGCCTGTGAGCGTCCCATGAGCAAATCACAAACATGGGTGATTGAAACAACATTTGAACAAAGTGGAGGTGCCTCATGCCATTCATTTTTGGAAGAGGGCTGTAAATCAGGAGCACCAACAGGGCTAGGCTCTAATGTGGCACACCCTTTTTACTGGCACACGCCAGTGCACATCAGAGGTCTGTCTGTCTCTCCAAGCAGAAAACGTTCTAGGAGTTGACACGATCATTTTAGTCGTTCTTAGTTTCCATCTGGATGAAAATGTATCGTTTTCATCTAAAAAAAAAATTTAAATTTCATCTAATTCTCTAAAAAAAATTCATTTTTGAGAATTTCATACAAGGTATTTTGAACATACTCATCCCTTCCCCAGCCCTTCTCTTAACCGCATTCCCTTCCCTTTCTACCCAACTTTGAATCTTCTCCCCCTACCCCCATCAAGCCCAGTTTGTATTGCTCAACTAGTTTCTGGACTGGGGCCTGCTCTGGCATGTAGTCAACCTACCAAGATACCCCATCATTAGAGAAAATGGACTCCCCCTCCCCCGCATCACCGCGAGATGCCAACCACTCCTTAGTTAGTAGTAGATTTCACGTCCACATCCCCACTTCCACGCAGAGATTTTTCTGGGGCTTGTGCTTGTACAGATATTTTGTCTATCGTTTTACAGTGGCTTGCTGTGAGTTCATCCGCCCAGCTGCCCTGCTGTGTCCAGAAACCAGCTTCCTTGATGTTATCTCCCACCTCTGGCCCATAATCTTTCTACTCTCTCTTCTGTGATGGTCCCCGAGCCTTGGGGGCAGGGGTGGGATAAGAATATTCCATTTAAGGCCAAGCACTCTGCAGTTTCTCATTCTCTGCACCTTGACCCATTCTTATGGAACCCAACGGGCCATTATTTCAGGCTCACCGTTCGCTTACTTACTGCCATATATGACTGTGTTCTGTGCTCCCGAGGGCAGCCATGTTTTAAGGGCTACAGAGCACATTGCGAAATCTGAGATGTTCATGGCAGATTGAGATGAACGCGTCCTGCTCTCGTTCCCTCCCCCTCCCTGACAAGCCCTTTGCTATGACATTCATGATAGTGCCCTTGGGGCTTAGCTGACTGTAACTTTGCTCCACATTGGTCTGCTGTTTGGTGCCACATGGTAGGAGGGCAGGGGTTCTATCCCCTCTTCTTCCCCGACACAGAATTTGCTAGCAAAGACATAGGCTTAGCTGTGTGTATCAAAGATTCATCACAGTTAATTAAACACATCAGGAGTTCAAAATCTCTCTCTCTCTCTCTCTCTCTCTCTCTCTCTCTCTCTCTCTCTCTCTCTCGTGTCGAGGTCTACAGATGGTCCCGGGCTATGGCTGTTGGCTGGTTGGCTGTTGTGAGGGGGCCAGGTTCCTGCTATCTGTTTTTCAATTGTGCAATCTAAAGCCATGCTCATTTTTTCTGTGGATAAGAACCGAAGCTTCGTATTTCACTACTATGTACCACCGCTCATGAGTGGGCCACATGGATGTGCCCAACTGTAAGGGAAACAGAGAGATGGTGTCTCTGTTCTGTACTCTGCAGGTTCTCACTGGGAAAGAAAGCAAGCATGCCTGGTGAGGAATAGTTAGCCATTGCTGGGACAGGTGTGTGTTCAGGTCCCCTTTGTGCCAGGCGAGGCAGTTTGTATCACATGAGTAGAGTCAACTGTATAGTCAACTCAAGTTGATGCCGATACATGGAAAGCTGGCTGAATTTTGGGGATCAAACTTCAGAATGTAGTCACGGACCTTAGAGACCAACATGTGACGCCCCATTGAGAGTGACTTCCTCAGAGAACGAAGCACAGAAAAGGAAAACCTGGACCTAGACTGCATCTAGAATTGTCTCCTCCATTTTCTTCTGGGGCATGGAATGAGGAAACAAAAAAAAAAAAAAAAAAAAAAAACAGGATACAGGAACGCAGAGTGGAGCCTGCAGGTATCAGGCAGCTGTCCTGTCCAGGCAGCTGTCCTCCAGGGGTCTGCTTCCTATCTGCGCGCCGATCACCTTTTCTTCCAGACCTCTCTTTTCAAAGATGTCCATGCAGTTAGCACCCTGGGGGCTCAGAGACAGGGTCTGACTCCAGAACAGAGAACAGGTCCAGCACCAGGCATGTGGGTGACCTAAGCAGCTATCTCCCGGCACTGCACGCCAGGTGTGGGCAGCTCTTTCCTTATCTGTTCCCCCCTCAATTAGGTGGGTCTTAGAGACACAGGCGCAGATGCGTGACAGCGTGGCAGGTGATC
Source organism: Ondatra zibethicus (assembly GCA_004026605.1). Taxonomy (NCBI): domain Eukaryota; kingdom Metazoa; phylum Chordata; class Mammalia; order Rodentia; family Cricetidae; genus Ondatra; species Ondatra zibethicus. Next base: position 96,932 of record PVIU01005952.1, read on the forward strand.
TCATAACCATGTAAGGATTGCACTAAGAGTTTTAGTGCATGGGTAATTTAGGACAAATACTACAAGGAGGACAAGGAAAAAAATATAAAAATGCTCTACTTCAATGATATAATACAGAAGGGTTTTTGTTTTGTTTTGTTTTCCAAGACAAGGTTTCTCTGTGTAACTTTGGAGCCTGTCCTGGAATTCAGGCTGTAGACCAGCCTGGCCTCGAACTCACAGAGATCCGCCTGCCCCTGCCTCTCAAGCGCTGGAATTAAAAGCGTGCACCACCACCGCCTAGCAATACAGAATTCCTTAACATTTGTTTGTGTTTTCATTCAGGATCTTTTATAGTAAAAGTGTGCAGAACTCAATATCTCTTTATGTGAGCTCTAGCTGTGGATTTTTATTGTATGAAAAGCGAAACAAATTATCAAAGTATAAAATTCATTACAAAATAATAGCATGATACCCACAGGTGAAAACAATGGCTGTCACCTGGAATCATATCACCTAACCCTAAGTTGGAATGAATCATCCCTCTGAATGTGGAAGTATAAAATGTTTAGATGCAAACACTGATTCTTAGTGGCCTGAGATTAGGCAAAGTTTTTAGAGATTTAAAGGGAAAAGAACAAAACAAACAAACAAACAAAACAAAAAAACACAATCTGTAAGAGAAAAAGCGAGCCAGTGAAACACATATTTATCTAAGACTTCTTCAGTGAAAGGCTCTGCTACAGTGAGAAGACATTATTTTTTCCAAAGTATTTGGTTGGTTGGTTTCTGTGTATCTTTAGAGCCTGTCCTGGACCTCGCTCTGCAGACCAGGTTGCTCTTGGGAACTCACAGAGATCTGCCTGCCCCTGCCTCACAAGCGTTGCAATTAAAGGTGTGCGCCACCACTCTCCAGCTTGATTTTGTTATTCTTTGTGTGTGTGCGTGCACATGTGCACGTGCGCACGCTCACGCATGTGCTCACACCTATGTGCCTATGTACAAGTATTTACATATGTGTGGGAAGGTGCCCACAGAGGCCAACAGAAGTATGGGGTCCCTTGGAGCTGGACTTCCAGGTGTTTGTGAGGTGCCTGATGTGGGTGCTGGGACCCAAGCTCAGTACCCTGAAAGAGCATCAAGCCCTCTTTGTAACTGCCAAGCCATCCCCTGCCCCTGAGAGAATGTCATTTCAATCGACAAATCTGACAAATGACATGGATCCAAAAGCTATAAAACCACTCAAAGCTCAAGAGTAAGAGCACAACCACATTTTAAAGCTGTATAAAGGATTTGCATATATATTTAGCCAAATTAAAAAAAATATATCGATACCAAACTAGCACCTGACAACTAATATTTTGGCATCTTTAGTCATGAGTGGGAAATGGAACTGGAAACCGACAAGATGTGAGAAACCACCGTGCGTGAGGTTAATTAGCAGTGGCAGTAGCCAATGATGGCAAGGGAGGAGCAACTACTTGTGGGAAAGCAACATGGTAGAGCCATCCCAGAAACCACAGGGGCGGTTGCTCCAAACTAGATAGGCCATACAATCCTTCACTCAGGTGTTAAGAGAACTGAGAAGGTGTGCTTGGACGAAGAACTGGGCAATGAAGAGTTCCGTTTGTATGTTTCCCAAACGGAACATTCCCGATGCCCCTCCGTCTGTGAACAGTTGAACCAAACTTCATGGTCGTCCACCCAGTGGACGGTATTCACCAGAGATTCAGGATGTCTTTTCAAGTAACGACATGGGTGGCTCACAAGGCGTTATATGACACGGGTCAACATGTATGAGGCTTAATATAGTGGCTACCAGAAGTTGGTGAGACAAATTATAATGACCATGAAAGAGGAGGGGGCCGTCTAAGGTGAGAGTATTTCTTGTTTATTGATTACAATGAAGGTGGCTGTAAGAGTCTGTGAAGAAGTTTGTGACCATGTAGCATTTTCGTGGCAGTTAGATATGATGTAATATTGGCTCAAAAACTAAAGGTTTAACGAGAACGGATACATAGTCTTGCACTTTGTGTTAATCTCTTTACCATCTAGCTTCTTACTACTAGATCTCGCACCTGCTTCTGCAAGCAGTTTGTTGTGGCCCCTGCCATGTGCTACAGGCTCAGGGAAACCCCTCGACACTCTTGAAGGGGAGCGAGAGAGAGAGAGAGAAAAAAAAAGCCAACAACAACTCATGTGATGGTGGTGATTTTAGATTGAACGCTGTGGATCCCCTGAACTGGCCAGGGATTCCCAAGGGCTCCTGGGCTGGCTGTTGAGAATCTCAAATATAATGCGCGACACCATATTTTAGTAATTTTCTCAGTAACCCGTCCTTTTCTTTCCCACGTCCACATGGCCCCTGAGTTTACATCATGACTCTGCTCAAATTGATTCTTTTTCAAAAATTAAATTTATTTAAAGAAGAAACTTTCCATGTTTCACACAGCTAGGAAAAAAGTTATCAATCTCCAGTAATTAAAATAATCACAAAATAATTAAGCAAGGAATTATGTGATATAGTATATGGAACACATTACTCCTTGCTTAATTATGTGTGTGTACACACACACACACACACACACACACACCTTGGTTTTGAAATTAACCTAGCATTTAATCAATGCTTATGTGAGCCACAGTAAGATACTCAGTAGATCCTTTCCCCTTTCATCATTGTTTCAAATGTATTGTGTGTTTGTGTATGTGTGTTGCTATGAATCATCTAAATTCATCTCTTCATGTCACAGTTTGGAAGACACAGTCGTAGGGAGATACTTACATGTGACTGACCCTGAAAAATTCTTTCTGTCACCTCTGGGGATCCTGGCAATGACTGTGGCAAGGAGCTGGTATCACCCTTTAAAAGAAAATATGTGTCAAAATTATTGATGCCCAGGAAGGGTAAAGAAGTGGCTCAGTGTTTCCTAGCAACAAATTCCAGGCTTGGGATTTGAACCCAGGCCCCTTGGCTGCAGTCAGCAGAGAGGAAACCTGGGTTACCATCCACGCCTGAGGTGAGTCAACACTAAGTTATGTCACTGACCTCCAAGGCCCTCATCAGGTACACAAAGGAGATGGATCCAATCAAGACGTGTCCACTGAACTAGATGGTGTCTGGGTTAGGCAGAACACGTCAGGAGACAACAACTGGATGGAACTCAGCCTAGAGGGGATTTCTCAAGTTGAAAAAGAAAGCGTGTGTTGTTCAGTTTCTGGTGGTTTCTGTTGTTGGTTTTGGTTGGCTTGTTCCTTTTTTTTTTCTATCTCCTTCCTTATTTTGTTGTATAAGAGAATATTGAAGTCTAGATTTTTGTGTGTAAATTTTCCTACGTTTGTAATGTGTGCAGGGGCCAGCTATGGCAATGAGTGGGCTGTTCTGTGGCTTCTGGCCCAGATTGTCTCCTCTGACTTAGAGAGTTCATGCTTAAATGAACTGGTTTTGTAAAGTGGTAGGAATAAAATCCCAATTACAGCAATAGTTGAAAACAATGATGAAGGGGGAGAGGACATAGTGAATGTCTTAACGCGTCCTACATAAATATTGATTAAACGCTGGGTTAATTGAAAAGTCAGGGTCCATTAACAGAATAACGACATGTATTTCTTTGTGATCCTTTTGTGCTGTGTTAGAGTAAATCAGGGATATTTATTCAGTACTAATTCTCAGTTTGCCGAGAGCTCGTGTAATCATGGCATGAGCTTACTGGGATTCTTTTCATAGACACACAGATTTGCCCGAGGACGGGCACTGTGAGAAAGTTAGTCAGCACTGACTCAGAATAATGAGTATGAACATGTGACAGGCGCCATTGTGAGCCCAAAGTAAGGTTTCCTGACACATTTTCCATGTCCATGTGGGCTGCTTTGTTTCAGAGGGTTGTATGCTGTTTCCCATTCTTATCAGATTTCCTTCAAAATCCTGGCATTTAACAATGGGGAAGAGACGGTGTCTCTCTAAATCCACACAAAGCACACGGCTGTGTTCACAATTAATCCCAACTTGGGTTTTTTATTTATATGTTTGGGTGAATTCCTCTCTCTCTCTCTCTCTCTCTCTCTCTCTCTCTCTCTGTGTGTGTGTGTGTGTGTGTGTGTGTGTGTGTGTGTGTGTGTGTGTGAAAGAGAGAGAGAGGGGGAGGGAAAGTTGAGGTCAAATCTATAGAGACAATCTTGAAAGACAAGTTTATTCATTAATGACATCATAAGGATTGTATTTTCTCTTGGTTAATAAACTATTTGTTTGGCGGCTGCTGTAAGGCAGCCAGGGCTAGTCATGTCATTTCTCGGAAAAGATCTGAAGCAACTGGTAATTGAAACGATAATCGTTTGATCACAGGGCTATTTGAGAATAACACTCATCTCCAAACTTGTCTATTCTAGGAAGCCTTATTTGGTCAAAACGTTGCCAAATTCCATCTGTGCTAATGTGGAGGCTAATATACCAGGCTACTTAATTCTTTTCCAGAATATTCTCAATGCTGTGGCTCATGTACACACCCCCTCTCTCCATCCCAGAAGCTGTTCCCATAATGCTATGAGACAATACCTAGCCTGGATTTTTTTTATTCTAGTATTTCATAATCATCATGTAATAGTTATAAAATGCAGGATGAGGAGAGATCTATTTCAAGAAGTTGGTGTGGTGATTGTGGGTGAAGTCAACCCTGCAAATGGCATTTTGTCATGTGCCCCCTAGTTTATGAAGTCTTGAGGTATTTTCTCGAGAAGAAGACAATTTCCACTTTGTCTGCCTTTACTGGAAGTTCATATTTGATCAAGATAAGAGAAAGGATCCCGTTACCCAGTCTTGTTTTCCATTCTTGAGAGAGCCCTTATGACTGCTTTCTGTAAGAAACTTCTTTTTCTCAGAAGCAGTCCTGAACCGGACAAGGAAAAGCAAAATTTACCTCTTACCTTAAACCATTTAAAATAACAAAACTGAGTGCTCCTTACTGTGTAAACATCATCTTTAATAAAAACCCTTTTTGTGTGCATTGGAGCAGTATGGGTGTGTGTGTGTAGGGGGGGTAGAGGGTAGGTTGTGATGTGTATAAGTGTATGTGTAAGGTGTTGTGTGTATGATGTGTGTGTGTGTGTGTGTGTGTGTGTGTGTGTGGAATGTCTGTGTGTGGTATGGTGTGTCTATGTGTATATGTGTCATGTGTGGAGTATGTCTGGTGTGTATGTGGTATGTGGTGTGTATGGGTGGTGAGAGTGTGTGTTTGTACATGTGTAGGCAGGGTAGGGAAGAGAGAGTCATATTTAAGAGCAAAATTAGCCAAGTTCCGTTGTGAATTTCTTTTTGTCTAATAGCTTAGAGTTGTCTTCCTGTTGGTGTTTTGTCAGAACTATTTTCAAAATTTCTGTAAGCTTTAGGGGTTTTTCATGGCTAAGCCTTCTTCAGAAATGTTAAGTCAAAAAAAGTCAGTTCAAGTTAAAATGTCAAATGCTTCAAATAAGTTCATTTAGAGCCCGGGAGAGGAGATCCATAAGCCTTTTCCAGAGAATCTCTGGGCCAGGGGGGGCCCCTCTTTGTTTTTCATAGAGATATCTACTAAATATCTTGCTGGGTTAATTCTGAGGCAGAAAACTTGTTTCCTGGAAGCAATTAGAGATGCTTAAAATTCAAATTTATGATCCTTGGGAGGAACTGAAGCTTCAACGACTTTTCTTAGATTCAAAGGCTTTCTCACTGCCCTCCTGCCCCCTCCCAGCCATATGTATTAAAAGAGAAAAAAAGTCCACTCATTTCTCAGCTTGCAAAGTTTTGCAGAAACACGAGAATGTGTCAGTTGCTTTCAGTGGGAAGCACATAACATTTATGAAGTATTTCTTTGGGGATTACGTCACAGTTTTATTTAATTTTTAGGACAAAAGTTAAATTCAATATTTGTGTATAAGCCAAGGGAAAATGTACCATAAACATAGGAATTTGGGGGTGAGTCAGAGTTCCAAGAATTCTAGATTTACTTAGGCCATTTATATGGAGACTAACCATTAGTCATCCAGTCTCCCATTTTACATTTGCTATTAATTGCATCTAAAAATTAGCTTTCACTCAAAGAGGTAGATAGGTAGATGAGCTCTGTGACTGGCATTTAAAATGCCTCTTACAATTACTGCCTTATTTTTGTAGACCTCCTAGCTCATAGTGAACATGTCATATCAATTATTCTTTAAATAAAGAGGCCCAGAAAGCCAGTGAGTGAGCTGAACTGAGCTCATGGTACACTTCTCATCCTAAACGTTACACATTGTCTGCTTGTCCAAGGTTAGACCACTTGCTGAAGGTTAGACCATCCCTGTGGCTTCCAGGTGGGCTTTGCTGAGAATGGATCACTTCCCTCAAACCCAGAATAACATTTTCTGCTCATCCCACTTCTTGTAGGATGAGGTCATCGCTGTCTCCGAAAAGGTGATCGTAAAATTAGAAGACCTGGTCAAATGGGCGCATTCTGATTTCTCCAAGTGGAGGTGTGGGCTCCGAGCCACACCAGTAAAAACAGAGGCTTTTGGAAGAAATGGACAGAAGGAGGCTCTGCTCAGGTACAGGCAGTCAACCCTCAACAGTGGACTCAACTTCAAAGACGTTCTTAAGGAGAAGGCTGATCTTGGTAAGTATGCTTCCTGCTTCTAAATTCAATGTGTAGGAATGTTCAATGAGCTATGCTCATGCTGTAGATTGTTCTGGAAACCTTATTATCCATATATTTCTGTGAAATGACATAAGAAATATATCTGTGAGAGCTATGTAGTATGTAAGAATTATATAGAGTAATTATATCTTATGGGGCTGGAAAGATGGCTCAGTGTTGGTTAAGAACCCTATTGTTCTTAAACTATGGCAGTTCTGTTCCCAGCACCTATGCTGGGCATCTCACACACCCCTGAAATTTCAGCTTCAGGGGGAATTGGATGTCTCTGGCCTCTGAAGGTACCTGCACACATGTGCACACGTCATACACATGTGTACCTGCACACTCATACACACACACACACACACAAACACACACATGGTTAAAAATAATAAAAGTGAATCTTTAAAAATATTATAGATTGTGTATAAATTAGATAATAGGGTCTAGAGAGATGGTTCAGATAGAAAAAAAATGCTTGCCTTGTAAACATTAGGGCCTGAGTTTGATCCCCAGGATCCATATTACAAAGCCAGGCATAATGGTGCATGTATGTAATCCCAGCCCTGGGGAATCAGAGGCAGGAGGATCCCTGGGGCCACCCTGCCTAGCCACATAGATGGGTTCCAGGCCAAGGAATGACCCTGTCTCAAAAGAAAGAAAGAAAGAAAGAAAGAAAGAAAGAAAGAAAGAAAGAAAGAAAGAAAGAAAGAAAGAAAGAAAGAAAGAAAGAAAGAAAGAGAAAGAGAGAAAGAAAAGAGAAGCCAAGATGGATGGCTTCTGAGACACACAATACAGGACACTGTCTTCTGTCCTCCGCAGGCAGACACATGCACACACAAGCACAGTAAAGTACAACATGTACCTATACACACACACTCACAAAGGAGTATATCTCATAAAAGTACATATTGTATAACATTATAGTATATAATTTTTATTAGAACTTATATGCAGGCGTATTACATATGTGCATAAAATTGATTTGCTCTAATGGGGTCCAAAGCTATGAACTGGGAAATGCCTGGGCAGGAAGGGATGAGTGCAGCCTGTTGTATTATATTGTATTATAGGGTCTCTTTTACATAAAGCCTCATACTGGGTGACATAGCACGTGGCCTCAGATAACGTTTTATCTAAGACTTAATTAGGGCTAATATTGAGTTAACGAAGATGTAGATATTTGCCGTAGGTGGATAGTGTGACATCTAGGAATACCAAGTCAGAATTTCAAGTATGAAGCAGCATGAGGCAAAATGGTGATTCACTTAGTGTGGGGCAATAGAACGAGCTAGAAAGTGCTGGGGTAGGTGTCCTCCATCAGCGAGGTGTTCCACCCCTCTTCCTCCTCTTCACAAAGGAGAGTTTGGACTTTAGAAAAATTCTTTCTCCAGCTTTGGAGTGTGCTGGCCATATCTGGACATCAACTCTGCCCCTGGGTTGCATAGCCTTAGGTAAATAGGTTAAAGTAGAACCTTCTGTCCTCCTATATGGAAAGCAGGGACATGAAGGTCTCACATTGTGAAGGAATTCTTCTGCCTCAGCAATCACTCCTCCCGTGACTCTGAGGCGATGTCCACTTTTTGTTTTGACTTGTTTGCACCTCCAGTGGCTGTCGCTGCCCTATGCTTCTAGTGTTACTCAAGACCAAAGCTACTGACCTCTTTAGACAAGTTATTTCCTCTTTACACAAAGAGGAACTTCACTTTTAACATACTGAGGCATCTTTTTCTTTCATTCTAGCACAATGCTGATTTTTCGGGGCCCTGGTTTATGCCTTAATGTGACAACTTCCTGTTTTTATGGGTTTTTTGTTTTTTTGCTTTTTTTTTTTTTAAACCTAGACCTTAACTTTTACAAGAAACCTTGATGATTTCTTTTAACTGACATAGAGAGACTGACTTGCAGCAGGGAACTGACTCCCTTCCATGTGATTCTGGTTTGCGGTAAGCAATGCTGTTTGAGCAATAGCATGAAGACCATCCTGCAGTTTTACTATCAACTGTTCCCCTGGTAGCTTTTTGATAGACGCCGGGTGGCAACATTTTCGACACACAGCCAAATGGTCATGCGCGCAATTAGAGAGACATGATTAAGCTAGTGTTCTTTCTTCTGAGCCACGGAGTTCTTAAAATCGTCTTCACATATTTGCTGCTAACAGCCCCAGTTTTTATCAACACTACCTGTCTACTTTTCATGACGTGGGAGAATGCTGGCTAATAGTGAAGTTGCTGGGTTACCGTCTGAACGTATGGTCACAATTCTATCGCCATTGTCTTGGTTTTTTGCCTTAACATCAAATCCTTTCTTTGTTTGGCTCTTTTTTTCTTCCTCTGAGTTATGGAATATAGTGTTACTAATAAAACATTAAACAGGAAACCCATGGGGCACAAAAGGCTGTGTAGATGGTCAAGCTTGATGTCACACATGTAAACACGAGTATTTATAGGACAGTTGTTTTGTGTTTCAAAGGGAGAGTTTATTAATGAGCACAAAACAAAGCCCAATTTCTTTTTTTAATCTTTAATTTTAATTTATTTTTTTAAAATTCATTTTATATTCCATCCACAGTTCTCCTCCCCACCCGTCCTCTTACCTCCTCACCCTTCCCCCAACCCACCCCCTATCCACTCCTCCCAGTGGATAAGAGGCTCCCATGAGAAGTCAACAAAGTCTGGCACAAAGCCCAGTTTCTTAACTCTGTCTGAAGAAAATCTTGGGTTCTAAAAACAATAACAACAACAAAAGTCTATAATCTACGTAATCCATGTCATCTGCCCCTTCACCAACCTTCAGCTGGTTCCAGAAGAAATGAGTTTGTCTAACTAGTAAAAGCACTTGCTGGTGATTTGGTCTTGAAAATGTAGACTAGTGACTTTGGAATTGAATTGCATTTTATATTTTCCAAGAAGAACCTGGTTAATGGTTGTCTGGCTGCCCTAGAATCATCTGGACTCCTAGATGATTGGTGTGTGTGTGTGTGTGTGTGTGTGTGTGTGTGTGTGTGTGTCTGTGTGTCTGTGTGTGTGTGTGTGTGTGTGTGTGTGAGAGAGAGAGAGAGAGAGAGAGAGAGATTGAGATTGAGATTTGGGGGACTCATGTCTGAGATTATTGTTTGGAAGAGAAGCTTCAACAGAAAGCTTGGTTGACAGACCCTTGGGGGACAAGAAAGACTGCATACCTTTTATTTTTGTAAGTGTAAAGTACCCCTTTAAGGACAGGATTTAGGGCCTTGAAATTCTACTGGGCTAGTATGAACTGTGGGGAATTCGAGACAAATAGCTTTCGTAATTGGAATGCACGCTGTGTTGTAATAATGTGCAAAGAGAAACACAAACTTTCCTTAATGTAACGAGTTTCCATTATCTCTCAGATCTGAAATTTGTGAGTCTTGTGAGTCCACATTGTTGGGATTTCAACTGGGTATGTTGGCCATACACAAGCCCTGTACTGGTGACTTTCTCCTCAGCCTCTTCCTTTCTCTGTCTGTGACATCAAAAG
>PVIU01005953.1:0-107007 GCA_004026605.1 Ondatra zibethicus
GATGGGGGTGGGCCTTGGACTTCCAACAGGGCAGGGCACCATGCCCTCTTTCAAGGAAGAAGGGGGAGGGAGGAGGGGTGGGGGGGTAGTGGGAGGGGACCGGGAGAAGGGGAAGAAAGGAAAAAAAAATTTTATTTCTTTAATTATGTTCTTGAATGGAAAAAATAAAACAAAACAATGTATGGAAAAAAAAAGAAAAGTTCTTGTAATCCTTCTTCTGTCTATCTCTGCAGGCTCTATTCTGTCCATCTCAAGAACATTTTATTCTTTTATGACTGTACATGTTTATTTTACTTAAAAGATCACTTAATGTTTTTGTTTAGCTGGTTACTTCTTATTGTGAAAACTCTCTCCTATGTCTATTGACCAAGATTTCCTTTTATTTAATTCTATTTAATTGGATAGCCTTCCTCTATACCCTAACATCATACTAATAAACATGTTACATTCCTATTCCATACAATAATTTACAATGACTATTCTCTTGGAGCTATACTAAGTCCATGAAGCTCTGAAAATCAGGCAGCGTATCTTATTAAGAAATTCTGATCCATGTTAACTGAGTTTGATATAAACAATTATATATATATGTACAAACATATATATATAAAGTTAATTGATGTAACTATTTTATTGATAGAAGAGTTGCTGTCTATCTTAAAGGCACTGAAAACTGATGCCAGGATAATTATCAACTGTTACTTTAGAATACATACATACACACACACACACACACACACACACACACACATGTACATGTATATATATGATCTGAAGAAAGTCACTTTAAAACTTTGAAACAAGTTTCCTAGAACTTAGCTAGGCTCTATGAAAAGCAAGACATAAACTTGATAGAGTAAGGAGTGGAATTTTTGACTTCTCTTTGAAAAACCGATATACATGAAGGTTCAATAAATGCTTTTAAATAAAAAATTCTACAAAGAACAAAAAGTTTTGTTGTTGTGACCTGAGACATATGCATTACACAAACAAAAAAATCACTGCTAATTTTAGTAGGCTATTGACTTTAATTGCAGCATCTCAACTTACCTGATTAATGAGAAAAAAAGACAACAGAAATCCCTATTTCCAGTCCTATTGAGTCTCATAAGAAGCGTCCTTTCTTTGGTACTGTGTGGAGTTTGGCTACTTGAAGGCTGGTGGACTGAGTCCCAAGGACTTTTATCATGGGAATTCCACTATTATAACCCTGTGAACTCAAAAAGTAAATGTTGAAAATTTTGTTAAAAAATTGAGTGAAAAGCAAAGAAAATTCTATCTAGTAAAGCATAACAGAAAAATATTCAGGAATTTTAATTAATGACATATCAACATTTACTTAAATACTAAATATCATTGACAAAAGGGATGGGTGCAAAATAATTAACTAATAAAGATTTAAAGTTATTTTATAAGTTTGTACACGTAATTGTCGTTGCATGTGATTATCCAGGTCACACAGCACCTTTAGTTAGGGACTGCATTTAACAGTCTTGGCACTCATAGCAAGAGTAAATGATGCTGTCAGAGCATAGTTCTTGAAACACACTGTGCTCCTTGCCCTGCATAGATGTGCCAGGTTTTAAACTTGCTGAGACATTTTCTTAATCATGACAGGTTTAACTACAGCATCAACAAATATACATAATTTTATGATGAATGAATTGATGTAACAATATTAATAAAAATAATTGCATTAATACATTGGAAAACACTAATACAACCTTGCATGGCTAAAATAAATATAGCAGTTGGCCATCACTGAGGTTTGCATACTTTCTAGATTTAATAAACTATTATTTTATTAAATAATTTTTCCTTTGTGTTAACAATAGATAAAATTTCTGTTTCAATTTTTTGTAATGTTTTTACTTATTATTTTTTTCCTGTATTAGATGGTCAAGAGTCTCAACTTGCAACTTCTACTGTAAAAGAAGTTTTGAACATTTGGTATCAATTCTTTAATAATGTTTGATAAAATCAATTGCATGCTTTAAAACAATTAGTAATTCTTGATTAAGTTTTGCTTTTAGATGCTAATAAAAATCTTATTATTTATTTCTCTTTCACATGATATTCAATAATTTGTTTCTTTTCTAGGAATTGGTTTATTTTGTCCGAAAAATCAAATATTTTAGTTTTTGAATTATAATCTTTTAGTTTTAGTCTTAAATATTTTAATTGCTGAATTGCAATCCTTTTTCTGTTTTTTGTTATTTTTATTGCCATTATAAATGTTTGTACATCAAAGAATATGTGTGATATTGTCATTCTGTTTTGAATTCATTTTTAAAAAAATATCGTGTTGTAACCAATTCGCATTTATTTTAATGTTAATTATAGGTTTTCATGACTTAGTGTTATTCGATTATATTCATATGCATGCTTCTATTTTCATTCATCTGGAAAGCATCAACCACTTGGGTAGTTCCATAACTTGGAGATTATGAGTTAGTACTTCAGTTTCACTGGGCTCTGGCTCCAGACTCCTCTCAGTTCTCCAATCCTTCTGCTCAATCCAAAAAAGTCAGATGACACATGTGTTTATACTACAGAGCATAGAGAGCAAATAAGACACAGTGTTTCTAAGGGATGGGGATAGGCAATGGTCGAAGAGACATTTGCCTGTCCTTAAATTTATACATTGTGTGTGTGTGTGTGTGTGTGTTTATTCAAGTTCCCAACTCTTTTTTTGAATTTTTTATTTCTCCTCTTATAATATTGTATAATATATTTATTTTCTTCCCATCAGTTTTTCCTAGATGCATCCCTCTTCTTTACCCACTCACTTTTATGTCCTTTATTTCTTTCTTTAGATTTATCAAACCCATTTGTGTTGCTCAAAAATTCTTGGATGTGTGGCTATCCTCTATAGATTGGCTAAATTACCAGAGACTACCTATGGCCAAAAAGGTCTTTGCTCCTAGTGAAAAATCTATTAACATTTTCCAGCATAGAGTCATAGATTTAAAACTTTTCACTATACCTATATATTAGTGAACCTCTCAATCTTTATCTAAGAAGCATTTACTGGGGTGTATGGAGATTAACACAGAGATCCAAAACAGGTAATGAGTTTAAATACGAAAGGAACTGCATATTTATGAGCATTAAATGGGACATCTATATCACAAACCACTTTTTCAAGGTTCAGGGATCATTGCAGAAGAGTGGGTGGAAAGACTTTAACACCAGAGGCAGAAAATGACTACAGTATAATTGTTTTCTGGACACAATCAGGAAGAGACACATACAAATTCAGAAAGGTTGGGGCAGCATACACAAGACTGTGCAAGCTCAAGCCAGATCAAATCTAAGCATGAAGAGAAGTGGGCAGGAAGTCTCAACTCTAACTGAAGACACATTCACAACTGATGGCTGCTAAGAAAAGAGTATTTTTTCTTCAAAAGTATGATGCATGTCAGGTCATTTGGGCTTTCACTGAAAGCCACTTATAAAGTAACATGGAGGCTGCACAAACATTATCTGATGGACTGAAAATGAATAAGATGCAGAGCTGAGTGGGAGGAAGAGGAGAGTGAAGTTTGGAGGACTCAGAGGAACAGGGTGAATATGAACAAAATATCTGGTATGAAATTCTCAGTGAATTAAGGAAAACAGGCACCCCAAAGAAACACACACAAAATTGAATTTATCAGTATAACACTGGGCTCATTCTGGAAATGCAAGAATGATTCAACATATACAAATCAACATATGTAATACATCACATAAATGTACTTGATGGCAGAAATCATCTCAGTAGATATAGAAAAACATTTCTGTATTATCTGTATTGTCATATTCTTTTCATGATAAAAGCACTGAAGCACATATTACTTATATATGGATAATAGCTATGAAGTCTTTGATAAGGTGGTTATAATTCTTATAAAGAGTTTAGGTATAGAATACAGGAGGGGGGGGGCTTGAATCATCCTAGAACGAGAAACAGAATAGAAAGCTATGTATGTCTCTGCCTCTATATGTATTTCTTGTGCCTCTTCTTATGTTTGTTTTTTGGTCTTAATTTGTTGTTGTTGTTATTATTATTATTATTATTATTATTATTATTATTATTATTATTAAAATGCACATTTCCTATCCTAAATAGAGAGAGAAAGGAAATGTATATGAGTAGGTGGGGAAAGGAGGTGAGCATCTGGGAGGATTTGAGAGGAGAGAAAGCATTTTCAGAATATATTTTTTATTTAAAAGTTTTTTAATTTTATGTAGCAGCTCCAGTTCCCTTTCTCTCCCCTTCTCAATCCCACCTCTCCCTCTCCCAACCCCATCCTCTCTTCAGAGGAGGAAAGGCCTTCCTTGGAACACACACATGGACACACACACACACACACACACGGACACACACACACACACACACACACACGGACACACACACACACACACACGGACACACACACACACACGGACACACACACACACGGATACACACACACACGGATACACACACACACACACACACGTGCATGTGATCCGCTAGTCTATATGTTACTTGTATATATGTTTTCAGGGATGGCAGTTTGGTGTTGGATAACCAATTGATGAGCTCTTCTGTGGGAAGAATATCTGATATTCAGCCTTCTTTATTTGCCTGTAGTTCATGTTTCTTATTTATTTATTTTATATCCCAGCCACTTTTACCTTCCTCCTCTCCTTTCAGTCCCTCCTCCCAATCCCCCTCAGTTCCTAACCCCCAATCCACTCTTCCTCCATTTCTTTAAGGAAGAAATTCTTTAAGGTTTCCCATGGATCTTAACAAAAACGTGGCTTGTCAAGTTGCAATAATGTAACATGATGGCCACGTTGGGCGCCATTCTGTAACATGAGGACCTGGTTGGTTTCTGTCCTCCCACCAGGTCCCACAGTCATTGGGTCCCAAAGAATCACACAGAGAATCTACATTAGGTTATAAACTGATTGGCCCATTAGCTCAAGTTTCATATTAGCTCTTATAACTTATATTAACCCATTATCCCTATCTATGTTAGCCACATGGCTCAGTACCTTTCTCAGCAGGGCAGGTCACATCCTGCTTCTTCGGTGGTCCAGACAGGAATGCCGAGAGAGCTTCCTGCTTCCCAGAATTCTCCTATTCTCCTTTCTCCACCTCTACTTCCTGTCTGGTTGTCCCACCCATGCATCCTGGCTAATGGTCAATCAGCATTTATTTAAATCATGACTGACAGAATATGGACAATTCTCCTGCACCATTAATGCCCAACAAGCTGGCCCCTCATGCTACACAGTAAGAATAAGTACATCCCATGTATCAAGGCTGGGCAAAGTGGCCCAGTATAGAGAACAGAGTCCCAATAGACAGTCCCTGCTCTCATTGTTAGGACTACTAAAAGAGCATCAACCTACATAAATGTAGATTAGTCCCATGCAGGCTCCCTTGTTGTCATTTCAGTTCTGTGTGAGACCCTATGAGGCCAGGTTAGTTGATTCTGTGGATTTTCTTATGATGTCCTTCACCATCTGGCTCCTATAGTCTTCTCCCCCATTTCTTCAGGATTTCCCATGTTCTGCCTAATTTTTGACTGTCTGCAGTGTTTTCCATCAGCTGCTCAATGCAGTCTCTCTGGTGACTATTAGACTAGGAACCAATCTATGTGTGTAACAGAATATTGTTGAGCATTATTACATTGACTTTTTTCATCCAGTTGTGTTTGGTTCTATCCTAGGTTTCTGAGTCATACAGCTTGTAGATCCTGGTCCTGCAGGCAGTGTCAGGGGTGAGCTTACTCTCCTTGCATAGGTTTTAGGCTATATCATCCATTAGTTGGAAACTGTAGGCTACCCTTACCCCAGCATATTCCATAGGCAGGACAGACTGTAAGTAAAGCTTATGTGGTTGGGTTGTTTTCCAATTCCCTCCACTTGAAGTCTTGCCTGATCACTGGAGATGGCCAATTCAGGCTAGTCTTCTCTTTGGCTGAGATTCTTAGCTAGGATCATCCTTATAGATTCATGGGAGAGTCCTTTGTACCATGTTTTCACCTGACCCTGAAATGCTCCTCACTTTCCAGTAGTCTCT
This sequence comes from Ondatra zibethicus, assembly GCA_004026605.1. NCBI lineage: Eukaryota > Metazoa > Chordata > Mammalia > Rodentia > Cricetidae > Ondatra > Ondatra zibethicus. The sequence continues at coordinate 6,062 of PVIU01005953.1, forward strand.
TTCAGTATTCTCCACATCTCTCTGCCTATTTGTTATCTAATTTTACCATCTCCCACAGTTCACTTACAAAATCTCTTCTATTTTGCCTTCCCAGGGAGATCCAGGCATCCCCCTCTGAATACTCCTTAATCCCTAGTCTCTATAGATTTATGGATTGTAACATAGTTTTTCTTTATTTTGCAACTAATATCCACTTATGAAAAATTACATGCTATGTTTGTCTTTCTGGATGTCTGTTGTAGTTTGGATGTAATTTGTCCCATAAGCTCATGGGAGTGGCATTTTAAGGAGGTGTAGCTTTGTTTGAGTAGGTATGACCTTGTTGAAGAAAGTGTGTCAATGTGGAATTGGACTTTCATGTCTCACATATGCTCAAATCATATTCAGTGTCTCAGTCCATTTTTCTGTTGCCTTCTGATCAAGATGTAGCCAGCAATATGTCTGCCTGCACACCACTATACTACCCGTCATGATAAAAATGGACTGAACCTCTGAAACTGCAAGCAAGTCACCACAATTAAATGTTTTCTTTATAAGAGTTGCAGTGGTCATAGTGTCTCTTCACGGCAATATAAGCCCTAACTAACACAGAAAGAAGTTGTTACCAGGGACTGGGATATTGGTGTGTTAGATTGTGTTAGGAAGGCAATTGAATGCTTTAAGTGCTACTTAATTGGCCATACTAGTAAAAACATTGAAGACAGTGGTGCAAAGGGTTATTTGAAATGTGGGATGCTGGCCCAAAAAGTTACAGAGGAGAAGAATATTACTATGTAGCCTATTGTTCTTGTGATATTTTGTGAAAAATGGCTTCCTTTTGTCCTAATTCAAATAGTATGCTGAGGCTAAAGTGAAAAGTTTTAGATTAATTCTATTGGCAGAGGAAAACTCAAAACAGCCTAGAATAGACACTTGTTTTGTGATTATTAGTGTTAACTCTGATGAGGATTTATAATGAAAAGGAGCAAGCTGAAAAGATACAAAATTTACAGAGTGAGAAATATTCATCATGAATTAGAAAAGATCTAAATCCTATGATCAAGAAGATAGATGGATTAAGAAATGAAATAAAGGGAGTTGTAGCCTCAGAGCAAGATCCTACCCAGCTAAGTTTCCAACTTGTGAACTGAAATTAAAGAAAAGTGTAGAGGCAGGTGTTGAGGGGCACACCTTTAGTCCCAGCACTGGGAAGGCAGAGAGGCAGGCAAATCTGTGAGACTGAGGCCAGTCTGGTCTACAGAACAAGTTTCATGACAGCCAAGCTTAGACAGTGAAAGAGTGTTGGTGCAGATGTCATTGAAAGAGAGAGCCATGTTCTAGTCACAGCAAGCAGCATAACTTGGTGGCTTTGGCCATGTGGTTCTAGCTTTAGAGATAAAAATAGAATAAATGTTTATGGAATTTGCCGAAGGAAAGCTCTTGAGGCCAAGCATGTCTCAGAGGTGTATCTGAATGGAGGCCTAGAGAGGCAATTTCGTGAAGCTGTGAAGCTGAAGCCTGGATTTCTTTGGAGAGCCCAAGACTTTGGAGATGCCAGAACTATGAGATACCTGCCAAGGATAACTGCTAACAAGGATTATAACCAGCCCAAGGGAAAAAAGTATGTGATGTCAACAAAGCTGAAAGGAGTTGGATATCTGTAGAGCATTTTGACATCAGACATGGAGATGCAGAATGTGCAGTTTTCCTGACTGGTTTTTCATATTGCTTTGGTCCAGTATTTCCTCACTATGCTCCCCTCATTGAGTTTTGGAATGTTAATATATTCTGTGATTTTTATGTTGAAAGCATGCAATCAGTTTTGTATAATGATTTTATAAGGGATTACAATTAAGAGAGCACATAAATCTCATAAGAGAATTTTCACTTTGGACTTTTAATCATTATTGAGACTGTGTATATCATGGATACTTTTGAAGTTTTACTACATTCATTTTGTATTATGATATTGCCAAAAGCTTATGGGGGCCAGGGAATTGAATGTGGTCATTTGAATGTAATGCTCTCCCATAAACACATAGAGAATGTCACTATTAAGAGGTGTGGCTTTGTTGGAGTAGAATGACCTTGTTGGATGAAAAATGTCACTATGGACTCTAAGGTTTCATAAACTACACCCAATATCTCAGTCCACTATTCTGTTTTCTTCTGGTCAAGATGTAGGCAACACCATGTCTGCCTGCATGCCACCTTGCCTCCCCATCATGAAGACAATAGACTGAACCTCTGAAACGATGAGCAAGCTACCCCAATTAAATTTTATCCTTATTTAATATTGCCATGGTAATGGTGTCTCTTCACAGTAATAGACACTTTAAATAAGACAGTCTGTGTTACTTTATTTAGGATGATTCTTTTTTCTAGGTCCATCCATTTGTCTTCAAATTTCACAATATTATTATTTTTAATAGCTGAGATAAACATGTACATTTTCTTCATCCATTCTTCAGTTGAGTGATATCTAGTTTTTTCCCAGGTTCTGGCTATTACAAATAAAGTTGCTATGAACATAGTTGAGCAAGTTCTTTGTGGTATGATTGATCATCCTTTGGGTATATATGCAAGAATAGTATATCTTAGTCTTGTGGTAGATTGATTCCCAGATTTCTGAGAAATAACCACAGTGACTTCCAAAGTAGTTGTATACGTTTGCACTTTCACCAGCAATGGAGGATGTTTTCTCTTGTTCCACATCCTCTTAAGCATGAGCTGTCACTTGTGGTTTTGATCTTAGCCATTCTGACAGGTTTAAAATGGAATCTCAAAGGTAATTTGATTTGTGTTTCCCTGTTGTCTAAGGATGTTGAACATTTCTCTAAGTCTTTCTAGGCCACTTAAGACTTCTCTATTGAGAATTCTCTGTCTAGTTCTGTATTTCATTTTTTAATGGGATTATTTCCTTTGTTGATATTTAGATTCTTACATTCTTCATATACTTTGGAGACCAGCCTTCTGATAGATGTAGGGCTGGTGGAGGTGTTTTCCCATTCTGTAGTCTTCCATTTTGTCTTGTTCACAGTGTCCTTTACCTTACAGAAACTTTTCAATTTAATGATGTCCCATTTGTTAAGGGTTGATCTTAGTGTCTATGCTATTGGTAACCTGTTCAGGAATTTGCCTCTGGTGTCAACGCATTCAGGGTTATATCCCACTTTCTGGTCTATCAAGTTCAGTGTATCTACACTTAAGTTGAGGTTTTTGATCGTTTGGATTTGTGCAGGGTGATAGCTATGGATCTATTTTCATTCTCTTTCATGTCAACACTGAGTTATGTCAGCCTCATTTGTTGAAGGTCCTTTCTTTTTTTTTCCATTGCAAAATTTTGACTTCTTTGTCAAAAATTGGGTATCCATAGATTTGTGGAATTGGAGTTGTCATATTGCATTAGAGTTTGCTTTGTTCTTGATTTTCCAAATTTTTGAAGGATCATTAGGTCCTTTATTTGTACTTTTTTTTAATACTAAATATCAGAATTTAGTGCTCTCAATTTCCCTTACAATACTACTTTTAATGAGGTGTTGTCCTGAGCTCTCACTAATTCAAGTCAGCTCTCTCTGATTTTCCCAATCATAATCTTGATTCCTCTTGCTCACGGGATTCCTCTTCCTTCTTTTCAATTAAGCTTCAGGAATTCAGCCCAGTGCTTAACTGTGGATCACTGCATCTGCTTCCATTTGTTACTGGATCTAGGTTCGATGATGACAATTAGGGTGCTCACCAATTTGATTATAGGGGAAGACTAGTTTAGGCTCCCTTTCCACCATTGCTAAGAGTCTTATCTGGGTTCATCCTTATAGATTCCTGGGAATTTTGCTAACAACTTGTTTCTCCTTAATCCCATAATGATTCCCTCTATCAAAATATTTCTTTCATTGTTCTACTCTTTGTCCCTCCCCATAGTAGGCCATATCATGCCCTCATGTTCCCTTCCTCCATCCCTTTCCATCCTACACCCCTTCCAGGTTTACCAAAGAGATTTTAATTATTTCATTTCCTGGGCCCCTCTGTGTTTCCCTCTTAGCATCCTCCCTTTTACCTAACTTCTCTGGGGTTGTGAATTTTAGCCTGGTTATTCTTTGCTTTATTTCTAATATCCACTTATGACTGAGTACATGCCATGTTTGTTGTTCTGGATCTGGGTTACTTCACTCAGGATGGTTTTATTTTAGTTCCATCCATTTGCCTGCAAGTTTCAATATGTCACTGATTTTTTATCACTGAATAATATTGTATTGTGTAAATGAAAAAATCATACTGTTTTTCTATTTTAATTTTTATGTATTTCTAGACTTCTTCTTTGACCTGTTCAATGTTTAATAGTTAATTGTTTAATTTCCAAGAGTTTGAAAACTTAGTTAAAATATTTCGCTATCAATTTTATGTTTTATTCCAGGTTGTCAGATAAGAAGCAATGAGTGATTTAAGTTTTTTTGAATCTGTATATATTTATTTTGTGTCCTATAGTAGGGTCTATTTTATAAAAACATCCATGTACTACTGAATAGAATGTGTATTCTTTGGTGATGGTTGGAATATTCTGTAGATATATGTTAAGAGTCTTTCATGTATGGTTTTAATAATTCAGAGATTTTTCTGTTTTTATTTTTTATTACTTGTAAAAATCAATCCAAATTCTCACTCCCTTCCCTCCTCCCATATGCTCCACACACCCTCCCACCCCACCCCTTCTAATCCTAAGAGAGGGTAAGGCACCTTGCCTTGTGCAAAATCCAAGGCCCTCCCCACTTCATCCAGGCTGAGCAAAGTATACATCCAAAGAGAATAGAATTCCAAAAAGCCAGTACATGCAGCAGAGACAGATCCCAGTGCCACTGTCAGTGGACCCTCAGTCTGCCCCAACTGTCAACCACATTCAGAGGGACCAGTTTGATCCTATGCTTGTTCATTCCCAGTCCAGTTGGAGTTGGTGAGCTCCCATTAGCTCAGGCAAACTGCCTCAGTAGATGAACTCCTCATGATCTTGACCTCTTTGCTCATATTCTCACTCCTTCCACTCTTCAACTGGATCATGGGAGCTCAGTCCAGTGCTCAGATGTGGGTCTCTGCTTCTCTTTCCATTCGTTGTTGAATGACGGTTCTATGGTGATATTTAAGATAAGCATTAGTCTGAATACAGGGCAAGGCCAACTCTGGCACCCTCTCCTGTATTGCTTAGGGTCTTAGCTGGGGTCATCCTTGTGGATTCCTCGGGATTTTTCTAGAGTCAGGTTTCTTGCTAACCACATAATGTCTCCCTCAATCAAGATATCTCTTTCCTTGCTCTCATATCTGTTCTTCCTCCATCTCGACTATCCCATTCCCTCAAGTTCTCCTCAACTCTTCCCTTATGTCCTCTTCTTCCCCTTCCCCCATTCCTTCTAGCCCCCCTGCTCCCAATTCTGTCAGTCAGTCTTTCCTGTTTCCAATTTCCAGGTGGGTCTATATATGTTTTTCTTTGGGTACAACTTATTACATAGCTTCTCTAAGATCATGAAGTATAAACTCAGTGTCCGTTGTTTATAGCCAGTATCCACTTATGAGTGAGTACATACCATATTCATTTTTTTTGGTATGGGTAACCTCACTCAGCATAGTGTTTTCTAATTCCATCCATTTGCATGCAAATTTCAAGATGTCATTCTTTTTTACCACTGAGTAATACTCTAATGTGTAATTGTGCCACACTTTTTTTTTTAATCCATTCTTCAGTTGAGGGGCATCTAGGTTATTTCCAGGTTCTGGTTATTACAAATAATGCTGCTATGAACATAGCTGGACAAATGTCCTTGTAATATGGTTAAGCATCCTTTGGGTATATGACTAAGAATGGTATTGCTGGGTCCTGAGTCAGGTTGATTCCCAATTTTCTGAGAAATTGTCATGCTGATTTCCAAAGTGGTTGCACAAGTTTGCATTCCCACCAGCAATGGATGAAAGTTCCCCTTAGTCCACATCTTCTCCAGCATTAGCTATCATTAATGTTTTTGATCTTAGCCATTCTGACAGGTGTAAGATGGTATCTCAGAACTGTTTTGAGTTGCATATTCCTGATAGCTAAGGAAGTTGAACATTTCCTTAAGTATTTTTGGCCATTTGAAATTCTTCTGTTGAGAATTCTCTGATTAGTTCCGTACCCCATTTTTTAATTGTGTTATTTAGAATTTTACTGTCTAATTTCTTGAGTTCTTTATATATTTTAGAAATCAGTTCTTTTTCTGATGAGGGATTGGTGAAGATCTTTTCCCATTCAGTAGGCTGCCTTTTTGCCTTATTGACCACGTCCTTTGCTTTACAGGAGCTTTTCAGTTTCAGGAGGTCCCATTTATTTATTGTTGCTCTCAGTGTCTGTGCTACTGGGGTTATATTTAGGAAGTGTTCTCCTGTGCCCATGCGTTGAAGGCTACTTCCCACTTTCTCTTCTATCAGGTTCAGTATGTTTGATTTACATTAAGGTCTTTAATCCATTTGAACTTGAGTTTTGTGATGGCAATAGATATGGATCTATTTTCACTCATCTACAGGTTGACATCCAGTTATGCCAGCACCATTTGTTGAAGAAGCTTTTTCCCCCATTGTATAATTTTCAATTCTTTGTCAAAAATCAGGTGTTCATAGGTGTGTGAATTAATATCCAGGTTTTCAATTCAATTTCATTGGTCAACATCTCTGTTTTTATGCCAATACCTAGCTGTTTTTATTACTGAAGCTCTGTAATAGAGTTGATGTCAGGGATGGTAATGTCTTCGGAAGTTTCTTTATCATATAGGATTGTTTTGGCTATCCTGGGTTTTTGTTTTTCTGTATGAAGGTGATTATTGTTCTTTCAAGGTCTGTGAAATATTGTGTTGGTATTTTGATGGGGATTACACTGAATCTATAGATTGCTTTTGGTTGGATTGCAAACCGAATCGAAGAACACATCCAAAAAATCATCTATCATGATGAAGTAGGCTTCATTCCAGAAATGAAGGGCTGGTTCAACATATGAAAATCTATCAATGTAATCCATCATGTAAATAAACTATAAGAAAATAACCATATGATTATTTCATTAGATGCTGAAAAGCATTTGAGAAAATCTGACACTCCTTCATGATAAAGGTCTTGGAGAGATTAGGTGTACAAAGATCATATCTAAATATAATAAAAGCAATTTACAGCAAGCTGACAGCTAACCTCAAACTAAATGGAGAGAAACTCAAAATGATTACACTAAAATCAGGAGCAAGACAAGGCTGTCCACTCCATATCTCTTCAACATAGTTCTTGAAGTTTTAGCAATAGCAATAAGACAACATAAGGAGATCAAGAGGATTCAAATTGGAAAGGAAGAAGTCAAACTTTTGTTATTTGCACACAACATGATAGTGTACAGAAGTGACCCCAAAAACTCTACCAGAGAATTCCTAAGCTGATAATACCTTCAGTGATGTGGCAGGATATAGGATCTACTCAAAAAATCTGTAGCCCTATATACTCAAAGGATAAAGAAGCTGAGACTTAAATCAAAGAAATATCACCTTTCATAAAACATTGTTTTATAAAGGGAAAAATAGTTAAGAAAATTCCAAGAATATAATAAATATTACAAGGAAAATTAAATCAAAATTTAAGGTGGGCTCAGTGACATTCATATTTGAATACATTTAGATATATTGACAGTACAATTTCCTATGTTCAAGAAATAAGTAAATACTAGCCTAAAACCAATAACTATTACTTCTGATTTCTTTCAATAATCTAGTGTTAATTTTTAAAATGTTTTCTAAGTTGGTTTTATATTCTTACAAACTAGAATAAATTACAAACATGTTTTCTTTTATACTATTTTCTGTGTAGGAATTACAACATTACCCACCTGAATGATTATTACTCTATTTTTATTCAAGTATCTTAATTTTTTGGTGTAGGAGGTTCTTCTGTTTGTGTTTTGCTTTCATTGGTTAAATAAAGAGACTGCCTTGGCCTTTTGATAGGGCAGGCCTTAGGTGGGCGGAGTAGACAGAACAGAATGCTGTAAGAGAGAAGGCAATGTGAGAGATGCCATGCTTCTCCTGCCCAAGATGGACACTGGTTTGACTCATGCCAGTATGCCACAACTCAAGTGGCGATACACATTAATGGAGATGGGTTAAAATAATATGTGAGAGTTAGCCAATAAGGGGCTAGAGATAATGGGCCAGGTAGTATTTCAATGAATACAGTTTCTGTGTAATTATTTTGGGCACCGGGAGCCGGGAGGGACAGAACAAGGGGCCCTGCGCCAGGAGCCGGGCACTGGGAATGCAGCCCTCTCCACCATACTACAATTTTTAAAAGTAGTTGATGATATAATATTCACCCAATAGCACATGGTACTGGCATCTTTTAAAGAAAGTTTTATTTAATGTAATATTAGTCTATCTTGCTTTAGCTGATGCATGAATTCATCTATTGAGTTTCAGTGAGAAAGTGTCTTTTCTCAGAGTTTCACTTGTAGCAATTAATTTATGTTCACAGTTTTCTAAGAACAAAATAATATTATAAGATTTTAAATTTACACATCTTTTATTATATGTGGTATGGATTTGTTTCTTGTACTAACTGATTATATTCCTATTTTATAGCCTTATTTAATATAAATTTCATTTGATCTTTATTTTAATATTTATTGTATTACATTTATTGCAGTATAAAAGTTTGAATAACATATTTAAATTTTGGATTACAAGTGCAACCATTTTTCTGCAAACATTGTGCCTGTGGGTTCATACTCGCTATGGTCTTCACTCAATTAAGTAAAAATGTGCATTTTACATTTTAAAAACAATTCATTAATATAGCAGTCAAATTCTTTGTAGTTGCAAAAGTCATTCCTTTTCCTCCCAAGTTTGTTAATTTGGATCGGTTTTATGAGAAAATTCTCCCTCTTTGATCTATTTTGCATTGTCCATGATAAACTTACAACTAATCTGTGCTATCTTCTTCTGTTACATCTTTCCATTACTTTTTCATATTAAATTGACTAATCATTTACTAAAGTGTTAACCCAGTTCCTTTAGTTTTTCACCAATATGTGTAGACCTATCTGTTAATATATATATATATAAAATCCTTCATCTGAATCAGAATCTAACCAGTCACTTATTTCTTGCTGAGGTTTTGGTTAAGTCAAGCTTCTGGGTATTTCTAAATAATTTTCTCCCTATAAATAGCTCTCTCTTACTCACTTATCTAATGTCACTGATTCTTTATATCTCAAAACAGACAACTTACAGAGTGGTATGTGCTACACCTGTAAGCTAATGTATCACTCAGCCCCTGATTCATGTTCATACTATTTAGTCATAGAAACACACATACACTATTGCAGATTTCATGTCTCACTTCGCATGTAGATAGAACAGTAGATGAAGATAGAGTCTGAGTTTATTGCATATGGTGTAACCTGGCACAAGGCACTTGTACACTCAGTTCTGTGTTGTCTGCCAGGTTATTGAACACTTGTCAAATGAAAAAGCAAATTCATTTTCAAAGGCATTGCTATATGAAGAAAAGAACTTCTCACTGGTCTCAGTACTTGCTTCTTTTAAAATTATAGTACATTCCTTTATAATTTTTATGGTTCTTATTTATTTCAGCAAATATAATGAAGGGTAATGAATGAAACATGTTACACAGAGGTGTCTGAATTTGTGTTTCTGGAACTTTCAACATCTAGACCAATACAGCATTTCTTTCTTTGCCTTCTCTATAGTGTTTTATGTAGCCATTGTACTAGGAAATACCCTTGTTGTGCTTACAGTGACCTTTGACCCACATTTACATTTCCCTATGCACTTTCTTTTGGGAAACCCCTCATTTATTGATTTATGTTTTTCCACCTTTACTGTTCAAAAAATGATTTCTGATTTATACTCTGGGCACAATATCATATAATTTCAGGGCTGTGTCTTTCAGGTATTTGTCCTTCATGTCCTGGGGAGATCTGAGATGGTGCTCCTGAGAGTCATGGCCTCAGACAGATGTGTGGCCATGTGCAAGCCCCTCCACTACCTGATCAGCATGAACCCACTGACATGACTTTTGCTTCTGTCTGGTGCTTGTGTTATTAGACTCCTGCACTCAGTAGCCCAATTAGCTTTTGTTGTTCATTTGAGATTTTGTGGTTCTAATAAGATAGATAGTTTTTACTGTGATATTCATAGTTTTTTTAGACTGTCCTACAAGGACACCAACAAAATGGAATTCAAGTTTGCTGCCAACAGTGGCGTCGTTTCTATTGGCACCTTCTTCTTACCGACTGTTCCCTGTATTGTTATCCTGTTCACTGTATGGAAACATTCATCAGTTGACTAATCCAGATGTTTCTGCTCACATCTCTGTGGTCGTTTTGTTCTTTGGACCATGCATGTTCGTGTACATGTGTCCCAGTGGATAAGTTTCTTGCTATTCTGGACTTCATGATTACACCCATCCTGAACCCTGCCATTTACACATTGAGTACCAAAGAAATAAAGGTGGCAATGAAGAGACTGAGTGATCAGCTCCTGCGTTTAGGAAAATGACCTAAAGAATCTATAAAAGTTACTCAGAGGGAGTTCAATATGCTCAAATAGTAAATAGCCTATATAACTATGTTTTCTGATTTCTTTAAGATAATAGAATCTCCTCAAGATTAACTATGATGCTGTAAATGACATGGTATAATAATCTTTATGGATATATAAAATTCTATTTTATAGAAATCAGCTAGTTTTTAAAGATTAATTTATTTTTATTTTGTGTGTAAGATTTTGGCTGTCTTAGATACCCTATTCATTACTTGTTTGCAGTGCCTGTTGTTTCCAGAAGAGGGCATCAGATCCTCTGGAACCTGAGTTCCTGATGGTTGTGAACAAATACGTGCTATGGGAAACATGTCTTCTTCAAAACTGAATGCTCTTAATCAGTGAGTCATCACTCTAGCTGTAAAGAACAATTTCTCTATTTATTAATCAAAGTTCACTTACCATGTAGTCACATAATGTATTTTTATTAGACTTTCATAAACATGGGAATTCAAATATCTTTGTGGATAAATAAATTCAGAAAAGTGATAGCCACATTATGGAAGTTTTATTTATTAGCTTTCTGAGAATCTTCCTTAATGTTTCTATCATGACTCTACTAATTAACATTCCTGCTAACAGTATAGAATAATTCAAACCCCTTCAACATCTTGCCCACATTTAGTCTTAATGTTTCATTAGTGTATATAAATTATGCATAATGATGAGTTTTCATTTTAATACATGTGAATAAAGTATTGTGTTATATTCATTCCCCACTCTGGTCTTTTGCCAAACTACCACACCTCCTAATCCCCTTCATCTTCCCAACTACACTTTTACTTTCATGAATTCTTTTGTGGCTCAATGGTTTCTATTAGGGTTCTTTACAGGAACATAACATTTTGTCAGTGGATTCACTACTGAAAACAATGGCTCTCTCTTCCTTATCTGCTCTTATCATGCAGTGGTGGTCCCTCTAAGATGTCCCTTTCCATGACAGAATTTTGGTGGGCCCAATTGAGTACAAATCTTATGAAGATATTCATAACTGTTGTGAGTTTGAGTGCAACAACCCTGTCATGCCCAGAGGTCAACATTTCACACACTTCTACCATTTATCAATTTCTTACATTCATTCCTTCCCTCATTCTTTAAAGATTGCTGAGTCATAGAGCGGTGATGTGATCTACATCTCTATATACCATTGGTTAACCACACTCATTTCTTCTCAGTATTTTACCAGCTATGAATCTGTGAATTCACCACTGCTCATTGCATAAATTATCTTCTCTGACATATGCTGGAAGTATATGTAGTTCTATGTGCATAAACATTATTGTCTGAAAGGCAATCTGACAGGCAAATCATGTGCACTTACAGGAACAGCTGTTTCCCCAGTAAGACATACATCCTTCCCCAGACAAGGGCTTTTTACCAGGGTTAAAGAAATAGATATGAATTCTGTCTTGCTTATCAAGCATCAAATATTGTGAGAATGTGGTTAGTTACCATTAAAATAGTGAAAAGTCTGTCATGGGTGTAACTAACCAACTACAGTGGCAATGGCCTATATTGTTATGGGGGTTTAGGAAAACTTTCTGACCAAGAACTCATAAAGAAATAGCATACCCCCAACACAGGATTTTTTTTTTCTATATTTCCTTTATTTTTTTTCTATTTTCCTTTATTTTTTAAAAAGAAAACAGTATCACTCCAAGTTCCCACTCCCACCCTCCCCTCTTCTTATTCCCTCCATCTTTCTCTCCCCCATCCACTCCTCACAGAGGGTAAGGCACATTGCCTTTGGGAAGGTTCAAGGGCCTCCCTACTGTATCTAGGCTGAGTAAGGTATACATCCAAAGAGGATGGGTTCCCAAAAACAAGTACAAGCAGAAGGGATGAAGCTTGGTGCCACTTGCTTTCATCCATCTCAACTATTAAGTTCCCTCAAGTTCTCCTCCTCCCTCCCCTTCTCTTCTCCTTTTTACCATTCACCCTTCCTTCTCCCTCTGCCCCCATGCTCCCAATTTTGTCAAGCAATCTTTTTTATTTACCCATTCCATGTGGATCTCTATATGTTTTTCTTAGGGTTCACCTTGTTACTTATCTTCTTTAGGGTCATGGACTATAGGCTTGATATCCTTTGTTTTAGAGCTGGTATCCACATATGAGTGAGTACATACGATGTTCATCTTTCTGGGTTTGGGTTACCTCACTCAAGGTTCTTTTTCTAGTTCCATCCATTTTGATGCAAACATCAAGATGTCATTGTTTATTGCTGCTGAGGAGTATGCCATTGTGTAAATGTATCATTTTTTAAATCTATTTTTCAGTTGAGCAGCATCTAAGTAGTTTCCAGGTTCTGGCTATTACAAATAATCCTGCTATGAACATAGCTGGACAAATGTCCTTGTAATATGATTAAGCATCCTTTGGTTATATGACCAAGAATGGTATTGCTGGGTCCTGAGTCAGGTTGATTCCCAATTTTCAGAGAAATTGTCATACTGATTTCCAGAGTGGTTGTACAAGTTTGCATTCCCACCAACAATGGAAGAGTTCTCCCCTTACTCTGCATCTTCTCTAGCATATGCTACCATTTGTATTTTTGATCTTAGCCATTCTGATTTGTGTAAGATGGCATCTCAGAATACTTTTGATTTGAATTTCTCTGATGACTAAGGATGTTGAACATTTTCTTAAGTGTCTTTTGACCATTAGAGATTCTTCTGTTGAGTTCTGTACCCCATGTTTTAAATTGGATTATGGAATTTGAAGTCTAATTTCTTCGGTTCTTTACATATTTTGGAGATCAGTTCTCTGTCTGATGTGGGGTTGGTGAAGATCTTTTTCCATTCAGTAGGCTGCTGTTTTGTCTTATTGACTGTGTCCTTTACTTTACAGAAGCTTCTCAGTTTCAGGAGGTCCCATTTAATTGTTTCTGTCAGTGTGTGACACTGGTGCTATACTTAGGAAGTGGTCTCATGAGCCCATTGAAGGCTACTTCCCATTTTCTCTTTTATCAGGTTCACTGTGGTCAGCTTTATATTGAGGTCTTTAATCCATTTGGATTTGAGTTTTGTGCCTGGAGATGAATAAGGATCTATTTTCGTTCTTCTACATGTTGACATCCAGTTATGCCAGCACCATTTGTTGAAGATTCTTTGTTGTTTCCATTGTATAGTTTTAGCATCTTTGTCAAAAATCAGGTGTTCAAAGGTGTGTGAATTAATATCTGGGTCTTTGAATAGATTCCATTAGTCAACTTGTCTGTGTTTATGCCAATACCAAGTTGTTTTCATTACTGTAGCTCTATAACAGAGCTTGAGATTAGTGATGATGATGCCTCCAGAAGTTCCTTTATTGTACATAATTGTTTTGTCTATCCAGGGCTTTCATTTTTTCATATGAAGTTGATTATTTTTCTTTCAAGATCTGTGAGGAACTGTGTTGGATTTTGATGGGGATTGCATTGAATCTATAGATTGCTTTTGGTAGGATTGTCATTTTTACTATGTTGATCCTACCTATCGAAAAGCATGGGAGATCTTTCCATTTTTGATATCTTCTTCAATTTCTTTCTTCAGAGACTTAAAGGTCAGTGTCACCCCAAATATTTTATGTTATTTGGGGCTATTGTGAATGGTGATGTTTCTCTTACTTCTTTCTCAGCTTCTTTATTATTTGTATATAAGAAGGTGGCTGAATTTTTTTGAGTTGATCTTGTATCCTGACACATTACTGAAGGTATTTGTCAGCTGTAGCAGTTCCCTGCTAGAGTTTTGGGGGCATTATCTATACTATCATATCATCTGCAAATAATAAAATTTTGACTTCTTCTTTCCAATTTGAATCCCCTTGATCTTCTTTTGCTGTCTTATTGCTCTAGCCATAACTTCAAGAACTATGTTTAGTACGTATGGAGAGAGTAGACAGCCTTGTCTTGTTCCTGATTTTAGTGGAATCATTTTGAGGTTCTATCCACATAATTTGATGGTCACTGTTGGTTGGCTGTATGTTGTTTTATATGTTTAGATATGTTCATTGCATTCCGGATATCTCCAAGAACTTTATTAAGAAGGAGTGTTGGATTTTGTCAAATGTTTTTTCAGCATCTAATGAGATGATCATATGAATTTTCTTTCAGTTTATTTATATGGTGGATTAAATTGATATATTTTGTATATTGTACATCCCTGCATCCCTGCAATGAATCTGAACTGATCATGGTAGACAATTTTTTGATGTGTTCTTGGATTCAGTTTGCCAGTATTTTATTGAATTTTTTTGCATCTATGTTCATGAGTGAGATTGGTCTATGATTCTCTTTCTTGGTTGAGTTTTGTGTAGTTTCTGTATTATGGTAATTATAGCCCTATAAAGAGTTTGGCAATGTTTCTTCCATATTTATTATGTAGAACACTTTGACGAGTATAGGTATTAGATCTGCTTCGAATGTCTAGTAGAATTCTGAACTGAAACCACCTGGCCCTGTGGGTTTTTATTGTTGTTGTTGTTTGTTTTTTTGGATGGGTTTTGATGAATGCTTCTATTTTCTTGCAGGTTATATTTCTCTTTAAATTGTTCACCTGGTCTTGATTTAATTGTGGCATGTGGTACCTATCCAGAAATTGTCCATTTCTTTTACATTTTCCAATTTTGTGAAGTATAGGTTTTTTGTAATATGTATTATTTTTGTAATACTAATGATTCTCTGGATTTCCTCAGTGTCAATTATTATATCCATTTTCCATTACTTATTTTCTTAATTTAGATGTTTCTCTCTACTTTTTGATTAATTTGAATAGCTGTTTGTCTATATTGTTGAATTTCTCTAAGCTCTTTGTTTAATTGATTCTTTGTATTGTTTTCTTTGTTTCTGTTTTCTTGATTTCAGCCCTCAATCTGATTATTTCCTGTCATCTTCTCCTTCTTGTGAGTCTGATTCTTTTTTGTTTTAGAGTATTCAGGTGTGCTGCTATGTCACTAGTGTGAGATTTCTCCTCTTTCATTATGTAGGCATTTAATGCTATGAAATTTCCTCTTAGCAATGTCTTCATAGTGCCACAGAGGTTTGGGTATGTTGTGCCTTCACTTTCATTAAATTCTAGGAGGTCTTTAATTTTTTTCTTTATTTCTTCCTTGACCCAGGGGTCTTGCCTGAGATTTCTGTCCCACAGGTCCTGCAGTTGTTTGGTCCCAAAGAAAACACACAGAGGTCTACATTAATTATGAACTGATTGTCTTAGTATTTCAGGCTTCTTATTAACTCTTATAACTTATATTAGCATATGATTCTTGTCTGTGTTAGTCACGTGGCTTGGTACCTTTTTTGGGGAGGCACTCACATCTTGATTGCTCGGTGTCTTCTTCCTCTGTGTCTGGGTCAAGAATACAGACTGACTCTTTCCTCTTCCCAGAATTATCACTGCCCCACCCCTACTTCCTGCCTGGTTGCCTCGCGTATACTTTCTGCCTGGCTACTGGCTAATCAGCACTTTATTAAACAAGTACAAGAAACAAATCTTTACAGGGTAAAACCATTGTCCCATAGCACTTCCATTCCACCTTTTTTTTTTTTAAACAAGAATTCTGAATCAAGTCTCCCTTGTTTAGCTTCATTCCTGACCATTATCCATACAACTTGTAACCCAAACACTGAACAAAGACAAACATCCATAATCCATATTTTGGAAATGCAGGTGTAGTTTTCCTGGCTATTTCCTGCTGATTTGGGGCACTGAAAATCTTACAGGAACCTAAAGAAAATTTTGAATTATGATCAAGTCCTGAATGGAATATTCTGTGAGGCTTGATAATCTGAGCCATTAGTCTTGAAACTGTTCTGGATCTGGAAATCAGAGGAAACTGCAACAGAGGTCCTCTGAAATGTTGGATCATCTGGACCATCTGCTCCTATTGGAGATTCTTCAGGGGGTCTTCCTTGATCAAACCTGATTTTCCTTTGCTGAGAGTGAATACACAGCCTCTCATTTCCTATGGAAACAAAAGCAAAACATCTTCTCCAAAGTACCATACTTTTTACTTAAACTTTGAAGACAAGTGTTTTTCAAAATATATATTTTGGATTAATTCAGCAGCAATTATAATCAAATATCTTTGAGCAGATTTTACTCCTTCCTTAGTCTTCAAAATTTAAAGAAAACACAATAACATACAGTATCCAGACTTTCTGTGTATTTTTCATCTTTACATGGCTTTATTTTAGACTCTATTTCTTTTATTTTTATTTTGAATTTTTGGTTTTTTGAGACAGTGTTTCTCTGTGTATCTTTGGCTGTACTAAAACTCACTCTGTAGACCAGGCTGTCCTTGAACTCACAGAGATCTAACTGCCTCAGCCTCCCCAGTGCTTGGATTAAAGGTATGTGCCACCACACCCTTAACTCACAGAGATATGTCTGCCTCTGCCTCCCAAGTGTTGGGATTAAAGGTGTGTGCCACCATACCCAATTACTCTCTTTCTTTCTTTTTATTTTAAGAACTTTATTCTTTTTATCCTCTACATATATTTTTAAACACACTGAAAACTGTTTAGAGGCTTTTTGTCTGAAAGTATCTTTACTGTATCTCTCTTTTTCTGACCACATGAGTCTTTAAATTGCTAAGTGATATGGCTAGGATTAAAGCAGTGGCTTTGGCAGCTGAATTCAGCCAATTCCTTAGCTTACTCTCATCAAATAAGCTTCTTTTTGTGGCAGATAAAGAGTATTACAGACACCAACTACTAGTCAAATTACAAAGAACAACACAATTCCTACACCAAAAGCTCAGATGAAGTCAAGGAAGAGTAGGCAGAAAGGTTTTAAGAACCAAATATCTAGGACTCCTGTTATAAGTAATTTCATATGTCAAGGAATCTATAAGCATTAAATCCCAATAATATGGTAATCTAAAGAAGACATATATAATGACCAGTGTAGAGTAGAGACATCTCACAATCCCCAACCCTAGGTGAAGAGCATTTGCACACACATCATGCACATTAACTCATGCATAAATGTACAAATACATATTAAAAACATATATTGAATTTAAAAAAATTAAGAACTAATCCTATAACCCTCATGAGACCCTAAATTTAATTTTTTACTGCAAAATTACTTGAGAAAGGTAAATGAGAATATATTAGGTACATTATGGCATAATAGTCATTCAGTTTTGATTTAAACAATATTTTTCAAAATGAGTTCTTAACTATGGATTCTTGTCTTTTTGCCTAAGAATAAGTGTATAATTTTTCTATAGGCATGTTCATCTTTTCCTTTATGTTAATTTAATACTATGTAAAACTATGCTTGGATTCAAAACAATGTTATAATTAATAAACTGATTATTAATTTTAAACCATTCACATTAGCTGCTATTTAGGTTAAAAAGGAGTAAATTGGGAAAATAAACAGTATATTGTATATAATACATATTGCATAGCATTTGTGACTCTCGATGTGTAGCATTAGGTTTGTTTACACATGTTTTTTTCTGAGCAGAATGTGTAGCATTTAGCAAGCCTAGCATTAACAAATGAATAGAGACCATTTGCCTGAATTCTTCACTAGAAACAAGAACTTTAACTCAATTATTTGAAGATGAATTTTAATTTTATCTAGTCACTAAATAATACTACATAATTATATCACAATTTTAATATAGAAATAAAATAGATTATATATGAGCTGAGAAAAATTAAAATGGCCATGAATTCTTATTTACATACTATAGAAATGATACAAAAGGGAAATGGACTGTCATGAAGCAACTGGGTTTGAATATTAGATAACGTTACCTTGAGAATCTTTGTCTATATATGAAATGTATAGTCTATATATATATGTATATATATAAATGTTAATCAATATCAATGCTTTTAAATGGAAACACTAATTGCATTAATTAAACTAAAAACTTGGTATCAAATGTTCCCTATAATATTTCTTGAATATTTTTGTAGTGGAACTGGCTATCCTATCGTCAGAAGACATAAACCCAACTCACAAAGACAAGACTTTGCCTCATAAGTGAGGTTTGAGCTTAGGTATAATAAAATGAAAGCAAAAGGGAACAATAATTTATGTGGAGTGTGAAAATGGGAAAGTGTGAATGGGAAGTGGATGAGAGAGCTTAATAGAGGTATTTAATATTAAAAGATATATAAATATATGACATTGTCAAAATTAAATCCATTGTTTTATGCAATTATTAAGTTAACATAAATAATTTAAATTTAAATGATACTCAGTGATTTTGTTAGTAGCTACATGGTTTTCAATAACATTGGTCAAAATTATATATAAATTCTACTGTGTAATAAAATATCAAGTGCTGTTTTTCTTTAAAAATATTTTACTTTGGTTTCCTTTACTTTCTCATCAAAAACTTACAAAAACAACTAGTATTTCTCTCTTCGATGTAATGGGATTTTGAAGTACAATTCCCATGGTAAATGACCTGGAGACTTAGGTCACCAACCATCAGTTAGTCACCAAATGCTGTTGTCAGGTTATAGACATTATTATAGAGCCTTGGTAAGTTAAACATGCAGTATCCAAGAGGAAGACACTTTCTAAAAGATAAAGTAATAGTGGAAATACTGATTTCTAGTATTTGAAGACACTTGGTAAGTAGATATTAATAGCACACTAAAATTAGTAGTAATTTTCCTTGTACAGCTAATGAACAGTATCTCTGTACCATGCAGAGTGCCCCATTTCAATACTATTTTTCTTTCAAATATACTTACTGAGCATCTTTTTATGCTTGTTTCCCAAAACAAATTTAGAAGTTGTATTGTATAAGCCTAGGTTTCGTTTCAATTTTTGAAACAAATTGGGGGTCTGGGTAATAACATGAAGATGTTGAAAATAGTCTTATAAAGGACAGACAAGATGAAAGCAGGAAAAGGGCCAATACACTGATTCTATGGACTTGACCACCTCACAGAGAGAGAGAAAATCTAAACATGGTGGCTGTTAGGGGTTTCAAACAGTGGATAGGTATTAGAAGACTCAGGAAATATTCCATTCATGTGCTACCTTTGATTTTCTTATTTTGCTTGTTGTGTTTCTGAGCCTGGTCTTTCTTAGTGGTAGGTCAGTGTGAACATAGCAACAAAATGAGCCTTTATATTTTACTCTAATTTCTTCCATTGTAACCTGTATAGTGTTAGCTTGCTTTTTCTACCTTCTCTACTATTATCTTCCTTGGTCCATGTCTCTTCTCCCTCATGTCTTCTCCTTTAGCATCAATCAAATAGCTGATCTGTGTTAAAATAACTAACATTGAACTGCTCCTACATTTGATTATTTTTATTGGTGATGAATCTGCTATTGAGAAAACTCTTGTAGAGTGACATATATTTAGGAGAAAATAGTTTTTATCTAATTTAAATCATGATTGTAACATTAAATGCTAGTTTGGATAAATCTGAAATCGCTCCCTGAATTATAGATCTGTTCTTCCTGAATCTAGTATTTTGTATTTATAAATCCACCTTTGGTTAATGTTGATACAAGATTCTTTTAGATTGTTTAAACAACAGAGAAATATAGAATTTAGGTAGGGAACGCAACTTAGAATTCTATCTGTTAGCCCTCACCATTACTGGTGTTATTTGGTGTTTCTTCTTAAATATTTAAATTAAGTATGTTCACAAATAGTCATATTATTGTTTTTATACTTTCTCTTGTTTTTCAGGTAAGTATAAATCTTTCTACACCTGCCTGTGTAGATCTATTCCGGTGATTTTTAATGTATTATAATATTTCATTGTATGTATTTATTGAAATTAATACATTCATTATTTACACTTTTAAACTATAGTCTCTGTGTGAATATATTTATCACATATTTAATAGTCACTCTAGTAATAATGGCTACATTTTAAAATCTACTAAATTTCAATTTATAGTACATATGCAATGTACAAAATGAGATTTTTATTTAAAGCCTTAAAAATGTTAAGTTTGCTGATCCATCTCTTCTGTCTTTACAAATCTATCCTTTTCTCCCCATACTGTTTGGCAAAACAGTAAGATTATGACTAGTGATGGATATAGAGAACTATTGGACTTGTTAACTGTGTATGTTGATCCCATTGTGAGTTTTTTATGCAAGTTGTACTATTTTTCCAATCAGACACCTTACTTGGCAACATGTTGACAATATTATGAGTGTTTATATTCTGAATAGATGATGACTATACTTTTATACTTATGAGTACAATATCATCAGTGAGAAAATGCAAACACTTGGAAACTATAAGCAAGGAAGACAAGAAATAAACCATTTTATGAAAACTCTGTTAGAGCTTCTTTTTTCAAAATTAAACCATGTGTTTTAATCAGCCACACAGTAAAACATACTGAATATGTATACATTTTGTGTTCCAGAATATCAATATTTTAAATTTGTAGGTAGCATTTAATTCCTTTTGTGTTTTGATTATAGGTCCTTTACAAAAGACGTCTCCTCCAGTTGAGCACAGAATTTGTTCTAGTGTCCCTGTTCAGTCCTGCTCTATTTCATCTGGTATTTACAATATAAATTCTCAATCTGTGCCCGTATAGCAGGGGCTCCTCGCCTCACCTCTGCAGTGTTTCCCTTTGGTTATGGTACTTACAAGATATTTATAAAGAACAGTGTGTCCAGCATGACTGCCTTAAGTCACTCTAAACATGTCATCTTTTATTTTAATTATTATTTTAATTTCACTCTTAGAGCATCTTAATAAGGAACCAGGTATGAAGTAGAGTGGTGACATGAAAATGACTGTAATAAAGAGGCTGGAGGAGAGCTTGCTCATGTCTATAGTATGGGGAATTCAGAAGTAGGATAATCAGTTACCCCCTTGCTTTGCAACATGCTGACTCACTGAATCTTGATCTTACTATTCCAGGTATATTGGAGGCTGGTACCCCCAGGATATGCTGTTCCCTTCACTGATATGAATATGTACTACTGCACTCGGCTTTTAAACAGGTGCTAAGTATCTGAACTTAGTCCTCATGCATGCACTGCAAGCACCTTACTCAGTGAGTCATCCCAGCAGCCCTTTTTCTGTTTTATATGTAAATGATCAATTGAAGTCAACTAACGTTTATGATGGGAAGCAAATATGGCTTGCAAGTTTCATTTGTTACATTTTGGTATGAATAATTTATCTACTCCCTAACACCATATATTTCTCCACTGTGCTATGACAGAGTACATGACCATTTGAAAGTATTAATTATGATAAAGCTACTTCTTATTAAACTTCAGAAACTTATTATTGGTTTTAGGAAAAAAATTCTAAACATAGATCCAAAATTATGTCTGGCCTGTCTTCCATTCTGATCTCCATCACTCTTCTTCTCACCTATTCATCTTCCTGTCTTGGATTCTTTGTATGAACCAGTTCCAAAGATTGACGATCTCTCATTCTCTTGAGTAGTAACAAGGCTATTATCAATGAGTGGTGGCCACTATGATAAGTCACATACCTGGGGTACTACACTGTTGTCTTCCTTAAATGTGTTTTCAGTACATATTGCAATGTATTTAGATCCTGATGAGATAATAATCCATTTTTCACATGATTTTGACCTAGGTCTTGGCTTATAGTAAATAACCTCAGACTATTAGTTGAACAGATAAATGAGTTAAGGAAATTTTCAAATTATTTTCTAATGACTATAAAAATTGTTTGGTTTTAGTTTATTCAGAAATATCTTTATTGTTTTTTCAACTATTTATTTATAATAAATTCTTTTTAAAATTCCTTTGTTTTCAGTCCCTTAGGTAACAGAAAATTTAAAGAAAGAAAGAAAGAGAGAAAAGTAAATGTTTAAAACAAATTACACAGAGTTGTCTGAGTTTGTGTTTCTGGGACTTTCAACATCTAGACCAATACAGCATTTCTTCCTTGCCTTCTCTATAGTTTTTTATGTGGCCATTGTGCTGGGAAACACCCTTGTTGTGCTTACAGTGGCCTTTGACCCACATTTACATTTCCCTATGTACTTTCTTTTGGGAAACCTCTCATTTATTGATTTATGTCTTTCCACCTTAACTGTTCCCAAAATGATTTCTGACCTATGCTCTGGACACAATACTATCTCATTCCAAGGTTGTTTCTTCCAGATATTTGTCCTTCATGTCCTGGGGGGATCTGAGATGGTGTTGCTGATAGCCATGGCCTGGGACAGATATGTGGCCATATGCAAGCCGCTCCACTACCTGATCATCATGAGCCCACGGACATGCCTTTCACTTCTGTCTGGTGCATGGGTTATTGGGTTCCTGCATTCTGTTGCCCAATTAGCTTTTGTTGTTCATTTGAATTTTTGTGGTCCTAATAAGATAGATAGCTTTTACTGTGATCTTCCTCAGTTCCTCAAACTGGCATGCGCAGAGCCCCACAAAATGCAGTTCATGGTTAGTGCCAACAGCGGGTTTATTTCCGTAGGAACCTTCTTCTTATTGATTATTTCCTACATTGTTATCCTTTTCACTGTAAGAAAACATTCATCAGGTGACTTGTCCAAGGCCCTCTCTACACTTTCTGCTCACATCTCTGTGGTGGTTTTGTTCTTTGGACCATGCATCATTGTGTACATGTGGCCGTTTCCTACTTTCCCCGTGGATAAGTTTCTTGCCATTCTGGACTTCATGATTACACCCATCCTGAACCCTGCCATTTACACACTGAGGAACAAAGACATGAAGGTGGCAATGAGGAGAAGGATTACTCAACTGCTCAACATGAGCAAAATGTCTTGATCTACAGAAGCACAAAATGCATCTTCTGGTTGCTCTCATATAAACATAGCTGAAAACTGCTTGGTTGAGACTATTTATTTACCTTCATCCAACAGTTTAAAAATTTTTATTTCAAGTTGACTGACAACAAGGACATCTTAAGTGTAGTTAATAATTTGTTTTGGCTGACGATACTCTTATTATCTATAGGAAAGTTAAAAAGCTAAAATTTCTATCCACAGTATTTATTTGCAAAGCTGCTTTTAGAAGTTGATATCTTCCTGTCTTTCTTGAGAAAAAAGAATTTTGTATCTTATTACACATATATTTTGGCAATCAAAGCATGTTCATTTTTTTGTTCATTGAGGAATAGTTAGTATTTTTTATTACATCATAATATGAATTTGAAAGAAAGGCAGTGGTTTGAATAATTTTTGAAAATATCTTAATTTCTAAGAAATCGAGCTTTTGCTGGACTTCACAGCCAATGCTAATTATACACCTTTCAGTCACTAAACTTAAGACGTCTAGTTTGCTGTGTACTCAAACTGTATAACCTGGCTTTAAGAGAACATTTTAAGAATCATTCTTAGTTGCCTTGGTCTTCCCTTGTAAATAACTTTTACATCCTAACTGAAAATTTCAAATTGTGTGCTTTTCCAAGTCTCTGGACCAGATATGTGTATCATTTGATGAAAACAACAAATACAGAAGTGGAAAGTGACTTCCTAAAGTCAATCATAAATCACATGCAACCACTTATGGTTCTTGGTTGGTAAACAGTGATGTTTTGTTTTCTGGGTGAGCTGGGATCAGTTGGAGTCAGTGACTTTATCCCTTGTAACATTCTGTAAAAAGTACTGTAAACTACCCCATTGCTTTGCCATGTAATAGATTCTATGCCATTCATGAATACATAGTGATGTCTTTGTTAGATATGACAATGACATCACACACAGATAGGCATCATTCGCATACATGGCTGAATAAACATGCAGATACACGTAGGGGTAGTCACACAGACACAGTTGTTGTACCCAGAATCAGGACTCCCAAAGACCACCAAGGGACCAAATCTGATGCAAAAAGCAAAGAGTCTGTTTTTATTACTATACCAGCATGCTGGGGTGATCATAATTTACAAAGGCAAGATGGTGATGACCCTGAGAGGGTTGTAGGGGTTTTTTAAGCCTTACTGAGGGGAGTGTTGAAGGAAGTTAGGTAATTTTAGGTATTATTGCCTTAAGCAAGTTTAATCACATTAGTGCAACTTAATTGGCTAGGGCTAGTCAAGGGTTAGTCAAGGCTACAGTTTTACATTTTGGAGCTGGCCTGGCCAAGTTTCAGGCCCTGTCTTGAACTGCTGTAGAGGGTAGTTCAGGCCTGTCCTGTTCTAGTACTGCATGTACCTCCTCATTGTTGTTAGGGGTGTTATAGATAGATTTTTCTTTATGCATGGCTTTTCATCAGGAAATGCTTATTCAGTCTCAGGAAACTGCAGTTGAGGACAGATCACTGGCAGAAAACTGAGCAGCCTGTTATGGCATCTGCTTGGTCCTTTCAACAGGGACAGACAGCTACAAGAAAGCCTTTACACAGGCACAGAGTCAGGCTCAAATGACAGACAGACAGAGGACAGAAGACTCAGAGAACAGGCAGTAGAGAAATCAGCTCTGGACTCACTTTTGGTTAAATGATTCCAAAGAAAGTGCTTTTGTATCTTTGCTCAATACAAGATAGATGCATTTTTGGTAACTCAAATTTAATCACTTATACTTTACAATCCACTGGCCTGCAATAGTCCCTCTGTGAGGCCCCTTCCACCATCCTTGATGTGGGTGATCCCCGTTCTGTGTGGGTCGTCCTCAGATAAACACAGCTGCAGTGAGTTAAAGAGTGCAAAAGTTATGCCATGCTCAGAAGATGTCTGTCTGTTTGCTGCACACCTCCCAATCTTCTCTCTTCATTTTTTTTGTGCCCTCTCTCTGCATTGCTCCCTGATCTTTGAAGAGGGACATGTGGTTGTTACATATAGGACTGAGCATTCTAATGCCGCTTATTCTTAGTACTTTACCCAACTGTATGTTTCTGTGTTAATGTTCGCTGACCCGTATATACCTCCACAGCAAACTACAATAAGAAGCTTCTCCGATAAAGGAAGACTGCCACATTAATCTTATATGGTGAATCACAGGTTGAGTGTTTTCTCTTAACTGTGACATCTGCCCATAAATTCTTTAAATTCAAAAATCCTTTCAAAGATTTAACTTTGATTTAATGTTTGCTAGTTGTATGTCATTTACTTTTATCTAATTTTTTAAATTGGCTTATCTGGGGTCTAGAGAGATGTTTGAGAGATAAAGAGAACTTGCTGTTTTACAGACAACTGTGGTTCAATTCCCAGCATCAAGTGATTCATAGCTGTAAGTAACTCCAGCTCAAGGTATACCACTGCTTCTTTTGGTCCGTGTGAGTGCTGGTTTGCATGTGAACAAAGGCATATTCACATACACATAAATAGATAAATGTATTTTAAATTTGGCAGGCAATATATGCCCATTGGTACAATAGTAGCATGGTTGGTATGGGAGTTAAGCACATTCTGTCTCTATCTGAGGTCTGCTCCATGGGAATAAACATGTTATAAAGTTTAAATAACAAAGTAGTATCACTCTTTCTCAGCTACAATTTAAACCCTCATATTGTTATTCCTCAGACTATGTTCTCATGGACACTGTGTTGCCCACTCTATATTCACTTCTGCATGGGAACAGTATCTGTTAGAGACATAACAGGTTATGTAATATTGCCCCATAACAAACAGTATTGGGAAATGATGGATAGATGTGTTTAGAGGGCATTTTTAATAATTGCTAAAATACATCTAGGAAATTGTTGTTATCCTATTTAAATTATGATATATATACAATTTTATTACATATGATAAATTACACTTCTATTATCGTTTCATCACTTAAAGCTATGCATAGAATTTGCACAATCAAATTTTCAGAATGTCAAAAAATAAAATTCTGAGAAAAATGAGACCCACCTGAATCATAAAAAACAGAAGTTCAGAGAGCTGCTTAAGTTATGCACATAGTTGAAGCATGCCACTGCTATCCTGGCTGTCATTACCCATATATATTTAACTCGTGATAGTCACTTAGTACTGGAATTCACATTTTAGTTCAATTTGCAACATTATACATAGAGAAATCAATGTTGTTTTCTCTTCACAGATACATTTTAACCATCATCATCATTTTGTTTTTAAATAACACTTTTTCTATTGCGTTTTCCTAGTCTAAGTCAAATCCTAAGTTTGATGAAGCATCAAAGTCACATGAGGGCTAAATTCAGAGTGAGTAAATAACACTTTTTCTATTGCGTTTTCCTAGTCTAAGTCAAATCCTAAGTTTGATGAAGCATCAAAGTCACATGAGGGCTAAATTCAGAGTGAGTATGAGATTTCCCCAAGGAAAATGCTAAAGAAAGTCTTTCCAAGTTTGGGTTCTATTTAAAACACAGACCTACAAAGAGGTTCCACAAAGAGGCTTTACAATACATTGTTCTACAAAGAGGAAGAATTCTAAGTTGCTCAGTGTAGAAAATGAGTTCACCATCATTTTGGGGTAAAGGCACAAGCTAAAATAACTGTTGTCAGATAAGAAACTTGTTTCATAGGCAATTCCTATAGGTAAGTTCGTGAAAAACTCTTTTTGATTTAGTGATACCACTTTCCATCTAATTAGGTAATTTCAGAATATTTTTCCCTCTGGCATATTGTTTTTTACTTCCAAATATAGATCTTAGAGTTCTAAATGTATTATTCATGTGAGTACCATCCACAATTATTATAGATTTTCTCTCAGTGAGTAGTTTTGGGACTCACTTGCTGCAATTTCACATACATGCATACATACATACACAAATACACATCCGCACACACACACACTCACACACACATACACACACGGAGAGAGACCTACAGGCTTACAAGTGTGCTAATGAATTTAACTTGGAGTGCAATGGCTTTTTTATGAAGCACAAGATCCTTTGATCTTGATATTTTCCAAATAGTTTCAATTTTTCCTCTTTTATCCCATAATCAAAGTATTAAATTCAGGTATACTCAACTATTGACATCAACAGGGTAGCCAACACTCCACACTGATGACAAAATAAATTAAATGCTTTTAATAATAATGTGCACTTCTGTACAACCTCAGTTAACTGTGCATGTGTGTGTGTGTGTGTGTGTATATATGTGTGTGTATCTTAATATTGGTATATGCCTATTCTGTAAAGTGTCATAATTTAGAAACTTGTAATTACCCAGAGATTTTTAATAAGAAATTTAATAAGACCATGGTCTTAGTATTGGCCTGCATTAATAACAACCAGTGAGAGCTAGTCATTCGTGTTTCAACAAATTTGTAATAAATCACTTAGCATATTAAATTGAAAACATACTTATCTAATTTTTACTGTACTCATTCCAGTTTTCATTTTAATTTTAGTTTAATTGATCAGAGCTTAATTTATATAATTCTAAGAACTCTATGTCTCAAAAATCAACCTGAATCTTCTGATAACATCACAGGGCCCCTTCTCTGAACATGTCATACACATGTACGGAGGTTGCATAAGTTATATATGAGGTAAATTTTTATAACTTCCAGTTATTTTTTCAATTAGCATGGTTGAATTTCACATTTTGTTCAATTTAAATATATTTCAGAAGTTCAAATTTTTCAAGTAAATGAATATATTGTCATTTATTTTCATAAATGTCATTCTTTCATTCTGTTTTAATTACATTGTATGTGCTTTTAAGAGACAATGATAGGTTGTATATTTTCCTTTAATTGACTTTCATTTATTGAGACAAACATTTCTGTGAACCTCAAATGATTCTTTCTTTGCTGTTTCCTTCCAAAGATTATTGCTGGATTAATTCATCCATACTTGCCAAATGTTGTTTGACCGTAGCGCTTCCAGGTTTCCTTCCCTTTAAGAATCTTCAAAATTTCATGTATAATCCAAAGATACTGGATTAGTATATAGTAATCTTGCTACAGTATTTCACAAATCCTCATTGTTTGGATTTTTAGAGTAGCAATTGTTTAGTAAATTAACTTACTAGGAAGTTCATGGTTATGGTCCAACAATGGTAGAACCCTTGCATCACTTGTTCAAGGTTCTATGCCTCTTTTATGCTCTGTAAAAAAATAATAAATGAATGAGTTAAATAGTCAATTAATAAAATTTTTTGAGGTCACATCTGAAATCCCATGTGTTTATGTCTTTTCAGTATTCTGTGTGATAAGTTCTGTGACTTAATTCATCAAGACTTTCAGTTGGAGAGGTAAGCAGTGCTATCTAATGCTGATGGGAAACAAAGCAGAGCATGGAGGAAAACAATGCAATCACTTTACATTTTTGATGTTGGAAAATATGAAGAAAGGAAACCAAAAGCATCATCAACAGGTACAAAAGTGAACCGCTGAAATTGCTTGATAGTAAAGCCTGTGAACCTGGAAACTCTATGTCAAGAGCAGAAGTCTGTGGTGTGACTATTCTTTGTGTCTGGGAGAATGATAACAATACACATTAACAGATTTGGTTAGTCTATGTGATTATAAGTTCAGGTTTTACAGATTAACTTGAAGCCCTAGAAAGACTTCTTTACAAATATGCCATATTTGACTTTGGATATTGTACTCTGGGATTCAAAATTAAAACTAAAAGTAAATAATTTAATATTAAGATACTTATTAAACTGAATATAATGGTGCTGAAAAAAACAAAGCAGGACAGGCTTAGTGTGTATTGAGTCATGCCAAATATTAAGAGTTGAAATAGGAGAAATCATCACTCTATAAAAATAAAAACATGGAGAAAGGTTGAAGGCAATTTTTCAGAAAACTCGTTGAAAAAATGCCGGACTGAATATAGTTGCAGTCATCAGAAGGCCTTGTTTGCAATGGATCATATAGAGTAGAGTTCAGTTTTCTCACATTACTAGAAGAAATATGAAAAAGAACTGATGATTTTGGTGAAGTTGGTCAACATGCACACTGAGTTCTGGGCTTTGATCAAGTTTCCACTGTGCTGCATGCAAGAAGTGGACTTTATGCATCATAGCTGCTGCACTCTTAAAAATAACAATAGCATTAACTACAAAAATGAAATAAGGAGCAAAGACATACTTTGTCCATAGGAAGGTTTTTTTTATCTATTTAGAGGAAATGACTTTCAGGAAAATTACTTATTTGGAATTACATGCCCAAATTTCAATGAAAAATAGAAATATCACTACATGTTCAAAAATAAACACAGACTTCATGTTCCTAATGTGAGATAAGGCTGTAATCCTTAAAAAATGGGGTTGGAGATCATTAAAGGATAGGAGAACAAGTGGTTTTAAGAGATTCATGAAGCCAAGAAGCCAAAGCCTTAGAAATATACAAAAGCAAATTAATAAAATCAGAACTAAATCCTGTAGAGAAATGCAGTAAAACAGTAAGTGAAAATTTATCACTATAGAAAATATTCAGAATAGTTTCTCTCAAGGAACACAGTGTCCATGGCAATTGTATGGTAGGACTGACTAAATGAACACCAGGGATTGCTGAGGAATGTTTGGCAATGGAGAAGAGTAATTACAGCAGACACCACTTCAGAGATTTTTATCTCAATGAGTTTATAAAAGCTATAGAACACATAAGATGGAGGTTGTTTGATTGGAAGATGTTTGGAGTATATTTCCAAGTACCAATCATAATATCATAGTTCTGTAGTCAAAAGAATTGAATATGTTTTCCAAATTTCTAAATGTAAGTTCTGAACCTGGCTCTTTATCCTACTGTAAATGTGGAGATTTATTTTTTAACATATAAATCTAGATCAAGAACAGAGAATGTATACAGGATTTTACATAGTATGAGATTTAATGGACTTGCTAACCATATCTACACAAAAGAAGTACATAATAAATGTTATGTATTGATATATAATTTTATAACTAATAACATGTTTACTTTTACAGTCACTGAATGTTGATGTCTAAGCAGGACCATGATAAAAGTTTCACAAGCCAAATGTATTTTTTTAAATATCATCTCAATTTGAGTAGGTAACATCCATAATAAGTTATATAGAAAAAGGAAAAGATACACATGTAAGACATGAAATATTAAAAAAAACTATAGGAAACAGTAATGCATCTTATCCCATTGATATAGGCATATATTCAGATAGGATTTCAAAACTACACTGCAGTGAAAACAAAACTGATGAAATAGATCTACATAACAAAACAAAAAGAAAACTAACAAAAAGGAAGGAATAACAATAGAATTATATGAACATTCACCAGTAATATTTAATAAAGGCAAAATGCTAAATCATCCCCTGAAAAAATAAGCAATTCAATTTGAAAGTCATAGGGTAATGAGAATGAATGTCACTTCAGAACAAAATAAATATAGATGCCCAAATAACATATAGCAAAATATTCACTATTGGGAATGTTGAGATGTTTCAATGGAAAAGACCACCTGCTGCTTTTACAGAGACTCACGTTCCCATCACCCAAAAAGTAACCTGTAGACTGTAATAACTCAGGTCTCAGAGGATAAAATGCCCTCTTCTAACTTCAATGTGAATTGCACATGCAAAGAGCACATATAGATATGCAGATAAAATAGTCATATGCATAAAAGCAAGAAATTAAATATTTAAAATTATCTGTTAATACCATAAGCCACAAGTGAAATGCAAATCAGAACTACAATGAAATCACAGTATCATCCACTAGAAAAGCTACTATCAAATCAAAAATTATCCAGTGTTAATCAAGAATAGGGTAAAAGTCCAGTTTTATGTACTTGTGATGAGAATGTTCATGTAGCAATTGTATTGAATCATAGACATTTCTCAAAATGTTAAAATAAGGCTGCCATATTTATTAATTATTTTACCTTGGCTTGTATCGTAAGTAAACAAATTGAGCATAGTGAAGAGATTCATGATTTTACATATTTATGACTGTATAATTACAATAGCTTACACACAGAAATAACTAACATATAATTAAATATTAGTCACACATAGAAAGGAATTGTGTCATTTGCAGCACGATGGAAAAAAGTCCAAGGCACTGCTTTAAAGGAAAAGTCAGAGAGAGAAACATGTCCAACTTCTCATCATTGTTGGAAATTGTTAAAGAAAAAGTAAACCTGTATAAGAGGAATCAATAAAGATTTGGGAATGAGAAAATGGAAGAATAGACTGAAAGGTACCAATGAAATGTGTATGAAAATAGCTTTGTGCCTAAACCTCCATTTTACCAGTGAAGCAAATTCATGAAAGAATAATTTGCAAAATAGTATAAGAACACATTCTATGGATATTTTCTGTCACCTGAAGTGAATAGACACTAAAACACTTAGAAAAGAGTTCAGAGAACATATTTATAAATGCTGCAAAGCAAACCTACTATAACAGAATGTCTGGTTGTAGAATAATAGGAGAAACCCCATTTGCCTCCCTTTACCATATTTATGGTTGTGTTTCCTTAGAGGAACTATCATGAAAGCTTTATTATTTTTCAGTTGCTTATTCTTTTGCTATCCAACTCAGAGTTTTTTCTCTTGATTTTGATATCTAGAGAATCAAGGAGTTTCGTAAGTTGAACATATCCCTCACTAGCTAAGCTACAAATTTTATCATTTCCTAACATCAAGTGATTTAAAACTGCCCACGCCAATGGATCAACTAAATCACTCTATGGTTTCTGAGTTTGTGCTTCTAGGACTCTCTGGTTCTTGGGAAACTAAATTTTTTCTCATGCTGACTTTCTCTACACTCTACTTAGGAATCATTGTGGGAAATCTCTTCATTGTCATTTTGGTAATTGCTGACTCACATTTACATTCACCTATGTACTTCCTGTTGGCCAACCTGTCTTTGAATGATGTGTGGGTTTCCTCAACCACGGTTCCCAAGATGATCTCAGATCTTCTGAAAGAACGCAAAGTAATTTCTTTCCATAGTTGTATGACTCAGATCTGTTTTATCCACATTATGGGAGGAGTGGAGATGGTGCTGCTCATAGCCATGGCATATGACAGGTACACAGCCATCTGTAAGCCTCTGCGCTACTTGAGCATCATGAGCCCTAAACTATGCATTTCATTTGTAATCGCTGGCTGGGTCACTGGTGTGGTCCATGCCTTGTCCCAGCTCTCTTTTGTTATAAACCTGCCTTTTTGTGGTCCTAACAAAGTAGACAGCTTTTACTGTGACTTCCCTCGGATCATACAACTTGCATGCACTGATGGAGACAAGTTTGAGTTTGTTGTTGCTGCCAACAGTGGCTTCATGAGCATGGGGACCTTCTTCCTGCTTCTGCTCTCCTATGTCTTCATTTTGGTCACCGTCTGGAAAAGGTCCTCAGGGGACTTGTCCAAGGCACTTGTCACTCTGTCAGCACACATCACTGTGGTTGTTCTTTCTTTTACTCCATGTATGTTTCTCTATGTTTGGCCTTTTCCCACGTCATCTACTGACAAATACCTGTTTATTGCTGACTTTGCTATCACACCTGCCCTGAATCCTGTCATCTATACATTGAGAAACAAAGATATAAGGGTATCAATCCAAAAATTATTCAAAAGGGTTAGTTATGACAAATTTTGCTGAGTAAATCTGGTATGGGAACTCTAAAATCATATGGACAATTGTATAATGTAAGTTTCCACTAAGGTATATTTCCATAACCTTGTAACCAGCATGTCACCTACCTCACAGCACACATCCATTCACACAGACCATTAGTGCCTTGCTCCTTTGTCTTTAAGAAATTAGAATACATCAGTATTCTAAAAATGCAGTATGGATAAATAAATGTGTTTTTAGGCTTTTTAAAGAACCTATAGTGTTCAAAAATGAATATCAAATTTGTTTGTGTAAATAAATACAATGAGTGGTTCTGTATAAAGGACTATTGT
This sequence comes from Ondatra zibethicus, assembly GCA_004026605.1. Taxonomy (NCBI): domain Eukaryota; kingdom Metazoa; phylum Chordata; class Mammalia; order Rodentia; family Cricetidae; genus Ondatra; species Ondatra zibethicus. Next base: position 39,372 of record PVIU01005953.1, read on the forward strand.
CTCAGAAATTTAGGTTGTGTTGTCTCAAAAATCTACATAGAGTTTAAATTTAAAAGTGAATAATTTATTCATAAGTGGGTTCAGAGTCATCAGTGGGAAAGTGACACATTCATAGCTTCTACTGGCTCTGCCCTAAAGGTGACTATATAGATGCTGTAATTTATAATTATTTCAATTTTAAGATAAATGATCCAGTGTAGTTCTTTATTTTGTAAATGCACATTATTTCTTTGATATGTCCAATCTTCCACCTAGAAAATTTTCTCTGTGCACTTTAGAAAATCTGGAAAACGGTCAAGCAGCATGGATGATTAATACACTAAAAGAATCTAACCATCAAGTAAATGGGAGGTCATATCTAAAGGCTATGTAGCTTATAAAACTACACGTTAAACTAATGTTTGTATTTAGTCCATTGTTTTCCCCTGGCACCCCTTGGTAGTGTCTAACATGGCTTTGCACCTCCCCTGCCACTGCCAGTTTCACATAGCAGGGAAGCATATGGAACAATGAAAAACCAAAAAGTCAAAAGTCACGTACATCCCATCATTTAAAAGTTAACTCAGCTCACATCAACTTGTGGTCATGAGTGGCAGGGGGGTTATCAAAAAGCTGACCCTGAGTTTGCATAGGGACCCTAAGTTTGCTGAGGGCCACTTCAGCTTTGCAAATAGAGCTATGGTTTGTTAAGCAGAGTAACCCACTGTTAACAGTTAATCCTTAAACTGTTGAGAAATCTGCTGACAGTCTGCTCTCATTCTCTTAGGCTTCCAACTTTATATTTCTTTTATTTCTACATTCTTAATTCTGGAATCTACATTTTTTCTCTTTTATAAGATTTATTTTATTTTATTTTTCCATTCAAAAATTGACACTTCCTCCTCTTATCCCATTCCCCTCCCGCTCCCCTACTAATCCTCCTCCCTCCCCTTCCATCTTTACATTAGTTTAACTGGAAAACTCTGCTAATGGAAATTGCAAAGAAGGCAATTTGTATCTGAGTTTTACCTTGAGATTGTAAAAATTCTTTTGTTATTGCCTAATGCTTGCTATAAAAGGAGGAGTTCAAAAACTGGACGTTGCCACAGCCTTACAAATCCATCTCTGGCTATGGTCTTAGCTAGCTGATAAGCTTTTTGTGGCCCATGGAGATTTTTTTAATTTTTAATTTTTTCCCGGAATAAAGTTTGCTTCTGGTTTATTGGGAAATAAAACATACACGTTAAATATTTTCACTTTATTGTGGCACTAAGTGATACACAAGCATGGAAAATTCTATCCTCTGAAAAATCACTGGTTTGCTACTTTTTAAGTCTCTAAAAAGTACTGACTGGTGTTGTCCTTTCATTCATATGCACAGCCCAGCAAAGAAATGGCCAGTAGAGTAGTCTAAGAAACAGGATTAGATACCATCCCTTATAAACTGAAATCATCCGACTTCTACAGGGACAAGAATAGACATCTGAGTTTGAAATTATAGTTCTATATACAACACAAAATAATGTCATTATACACACGTGAACAAATGAAATGATTCACAGAGTAACAGGAGGAACAAGGGGAAAAGGCATATCTGAGAAAAGGCCACTGAGATTGATCTTTATTTGAAAGGGTATAAAAGCTATTAACACTGCAAACAACACAGCACGAATCTGAATGAAGAGGATTTCAACTTACTGGGTAAAGCAAGGTATCTGTTTTGGTTTGTTTCTGTTTTTGTTTTTGTTGCTTTTTTTTTTCATTGAATTTTCTAAATTCTATTTAGACTTTTTTTCATACTCTGATTATACTTGTCCTTCCATCTAGACCCTCCAGTTCTTTTCTACCTTCCCCACATCTTTCTCATGTTAAAATATGAACAGTCACCTAAGGGATAATAATAAAATAAGCTAAGATAAAACAAAAACATACAAATTGGAATAGGGCAAAACAAAGAGAAAGTGCCCAAGAACAGATATGCAGAGACCACTGATATGTACATTCAAGATTCCCATAAAAGCAGAAATCAGGACACCATGAAATATACATAAAACAATGACTGAATAAATAAGTAAATAAATAACAGTGTAGATCTCTTTAAAAAAAATCACTGAAATGACAAAAAAAAAAAAACTCCAATGATGCAGATAAGTTCCTTTTCTGTTGACCATTGACTGTGGGGCATGTGACATATTCTTAAGATAGTGTGTCTTTCTAGTGAGACTCCTTTGGAGAAAGGTAATTTTCATTTACAAGTGGTTATCAGTTGTAGTTGGCTTCACAGTTAATGATGATGCCTGTGTTCTCTTGCAGGTTCCATACAGTCTGCAGGTTTCTGAGAGGGGAAAGGCAGTCTGAACCACAAAAAGAAGTCCTGGTTATTAAGTGATATGTGCTTTGTCCCTACAGCCTGTGTCTTCCAACATCTAAAATGGTCTTTCTTCATTTTCTGGCTTCAAACACACCACCTGCCAGCTCTGCTGTGTTTGAAATGTTGCTGTTTTGTACTAAAGTTCCAAGGAAAAAAGAAAAAAAAATCCATGCACGTGTTAAAGACTATTAGACATAAAGCAAAGAATAACCAGCATATATTCCACGACCCCATAGAAGCTAGGACACAAGGAGAACCCTAAGAGAGACATACATGAATCCCCCTGGGGAGGGAAATTAGACAAGATCTCCTGAGAAAATTGGGAGTGTATGGGGGTAAAGGAAGGGCAGGAGGGAGGGGAAGGAGAGAAAGGGAATGAAGAAGAGAGCATGAGGAAATGGAATGGTTGAGAGAGGGGAAGGACAGAGAGGGAGAGCAAGGAAAGAGATATCTTGACTGAGGGATCCATTATGGGGATAGCAAAAAACCAGGCAGTAGGGAAATTCTCAGGAATTCATCCACTAAGACCCTAAGCAATAGTGGAGAGGGTGCCTGAACTGGTCTCTCCTGTAATCAGAACCTTTCTCCAGCAGCTGATGGAAGCAGATACTGACATCCACAGCTAAGTACTGGACCAAGCTTCTGAAGACCAGTCCATGAGAGGGAAGAGCAAAGGGGTTATGACCATAACGGGAATACACACAGAACCAGCTGACCTGAGCTAGTGAGTGCTGATTGACTCTGGACTTAACAGGGCAGAAACTTGCAGAGGACCAAACTAGGCCTACTGAATGTGGTGACAATTGTGTGGCTTGAGAAGTATGTGAGGCCACTGGCAGTGGGACCAGGATTTATCCTTAAGGCTTGAACATGCATTATCTTTGTAGCGATACCTTGCTTAACTTAGATATACTAGGGGGAGGGCCTTGATCTTGCCTCAAAGTGATGTGTCAGGCTTTGTTGACTCCACTTGGCAAGCCTTACCCTCTCTGAGAAGTAGACAGGTAAAGGATTAAGTCACAAAACAATCCCACACCAATTTGGACTTATGATTAATAAAAGGGTTATTTATTTAAAGGAAAAACTTACAGATCACCATCCTAGACAACAGCCCTTTGCACGACCAGGAAAAGAGTCTGGTAGCTGAAAGTGGAGTCCGAACAAAAGAGGGAGCGCACGGCTACCGCTGCTTTTTCAAACCACAGAGACCACGCCCAAGTAGGCTGGTATCCAAAAGGCTATTGGCTGAAGGAGCTCCCGCAGCACCTCCCCTTTATGTTTAAGTAAGAGAGTTCTAAACCTACTACAAAATTATATACATTTAGAGAGTCCAGCTTGATCATATGCTCATTCAGTCCCGGTCCAGCTGGATTTGGTGAGCTCCCATTAGATCAGGCACACTGTCTCAGTGGGTGGTCCAGCCCCTCGCGGTCCTAACTTCTTTGCTCATCTTCTCCCACCTTCTGCTCTTCGACTGGACCTTGGGAGCTCAATCCATTGCTCTGGTGTTCAACAATGACACTAAGACCTATCTCCTCTGCATGTATTATCTTTTTGGGAACCTAGTCGATTCGGATGCACACCTTCCTAGGATGGGATGGAGTGGGGAGGGCCTTGGACTTCCCACAGGGCTGGGCACCATGCCCTCTTTTAAGGAAGCAGCAGGGGGGGTGGGACGGGGGAGCAGGAGGGGACTGGGAGAAGGGGAGGAAATGTAAAAGCTTTTTTTTTTGAAGGGAAAAAAATAAAAGAATATGGGAAAAAATTATATACAATAAGAACAAATATCCTATTCTAACTAGCTTAAGTCTTGTATAATAAGTAACTTGGCCAAGTCATAAGAGGAAAGTAACTACATTTATCTAGTCTTCAAACCATTGAAGATCTGAAAAGGGAAATAATGTTACCTGAGTAATTATAAAGTGCAATCAAACAACTTCCAAAACATGCAACAAATCACTAAGACAGCTGGCTACATGGGAAATCACCCAAAGTCCTGTTTGCAGTGTTGAAGCAACCAACTTTGGCTAAGGCCTGGAATAACTGACAGATTATTTTTAAAGGCAAGAAATTTTTTAAAACTGTCTTACCCTGTCTTGGCAGGATTTGACAGTTCTGCTTATCTATTTCTGGTTATAATGTATTTTGTCAGTAGTTGAGGTATGGGCAGATCCTTGCCTAGAGGCTGGTTTTGCCAAGAAGACAAGCTCTAAGTGGAGTTTCTTTGGTGCTCAACAGTCTCTCGGGAATAGATCAGTGTTGCTAGGAGTGATTGTGTCTCACTACCACAGAACTCTAAGTTAGATTAAATGCCATGTTCTACAGTTCTTTGAAGAGGTTGAAGATTATCTATTTATACAGACTATAATCTCTATGTATCTAAAAAACCCGATTAGTCTAACTATAAATATAACAAACAAAGATGACTATTGATCTATAATTCTTAATACCTATCTAACTTAAAGACTAAGACAATAAACAACTGTTCAATAAATGAGGACAATGACCTCCAAATGTAAACAATGTATAAGTATCTTGATCAGAGGTAAAAATGTACACTGCATGTGGTAAATATATATGTATATCAATACATAAACAATGTATAAGTATCTTAATCAGAGGTAGAAATGTATACTGCAATATGTTAAATACATATATCAATAGATAAAAATGTTTTAAACAGAGGTAGAAGCATGCATGCATACAATATTCAATATAATTTAACTTTGTATCCATATACAAGAATCTATGCCAATGTAATTATCTATAAACAATAACTCACAAATACAAATCCATTACCCCATCATCTAATTTTCCCTCTTTTTTTTTTCAAAAAGACTCCTGAGCTTATAAAATTCCTCCCTCAACATTCAACCATATACCAGTTATATTCAACCCCTAAATGATGTCCCTAAGCCCAAGGACAGACTTTGCTGGGAAAGGGGATGTCATCCTCTAGAATCACTTCTAGCTATCATGGGGGCAACGTTCTTTCTAGGGGATCCTGTTAAAGTAAAATGATGGTTAAATTTCAAGATTAATGTCTGGTAAGATCGCAAATAGTCTCTGAGTAGTTTGTGAAGGTCTGGCCAGAATGTTGTAAAACATGTGCACCATTTCAGCTAACCAAGTTGCAACCATCTTGTGCAGCTGGTACCTAAAACAGGTCTTGTAGTAGTGCTATCAGTATCATGATGTCATATCAACCAGGTGGAGTTGTTGTTATGGGGCCCCATCTTCTTCCTGGAAACTTCAAAGATTACTGCAGGAAAATTCATTGTTCATTGTGGGAAATGTAAACATTAATTATATAGACATATACAGACATATATATTCAATGAAAGTTATGATAGATATGAAGAAAAGCAAAGATGTTTTCTAAATTCTTTTTTTTCTATCCCATATCATGGCTCCTGACATGAGACAGAAACTCTGGGTTTTTCTCTTAACAACAGGCTTGGAATTAGAAAGGTACTGAGCCAGAGTCCAACTCCAAAACCATCTCTATATATTCACAAATATATATATATATATACTTTGTTACTTACAGAACCTATTCAATTTTTTGGTGATCCATATTGGGTAGTAATTTTTTCCATCTGTCAGTATTGAAACATACAGGGTCCCTTGAATTTTTCGAAGATGAGTGTTTTCCTGCAGGGATAAGAACAGAACCCTGCCCCCATGCTATATGTTTTTCTTACCACCTGTATGATTATCATCATTGTGGATGAGCTATCATGTCTCTTTTCCAAGAGGTTTCTCCTCTTCAAACCAAATGTTTATTAATTTTGATGGTATCCACAAGTTTTCTTCTCCTGTGGAAACAAGAGCAAAACCCCTTCCCCAATGCAACACATCTCCTGGCTTCCATTGCAAGGTCAGCACATCCTTGATATAAACCAGTTGATTTAGTTCAACAGACTTTTCCATTATCCAATGTCTTTCTGCTGCTGTTGTCCCTTTCTCATTAGCATTAAGAAAATTTAAGGTTAATAAGGCATTATGTAATCTATTTCTGGGAGCATTTTCCACCCCTTTCTGTTTGTTTAACATATCCTTTATCGTCTGATTTGATCTTTCTATGACTGCAAGACCTGTAGGATTGTGTGGTATACCTGTAACATGCTTAATAGTATAATAAGCAATAAACTGTTTCATTTTCCTAGAGACATAAGCTGGACAATTATCAGTTTTTATTTGTGCAGGTATACCCATGATAGCCATAACTTCTAATTAATGTGTGACTACTGAATCAGCTTTTTCTGAGCTTAAAGCATTTCCCCATTGAAAGCCTGAATAAGTATCAATGGTGTGATGTACATATTTTAATTTTCCAAATTCTGCAAAGTGGAATAGATCCATCTGCCAGATTTCATTCCTTGGAGTACCCTTTCGGTTAGGCCCTGCAGTAGCAGTGCTTCGTTATATAAAGAGCAAGTAGGGATTCTCTTTATAATTTCTTTAGCTTGTTGCATGTAATAGATAACTCTTTCTTTAAACCCTTGTTCTTAATGTGAATTTTTAAAGGAAATTCTGAGGCTTGCAACATGCTTACAATCAATAATTGATCAATTTCTGCATCAGTATGGGTGGGATATGTGTTATGTATATCGGACAAAGCCTATTTCTGATTATGACTTGTACATGGATAAACAATGAAGTCAGTTCTGTATCATCTAGTATAAATTCAGCAGTTTCAATATGCAAGATAACTCTTTCTGCATATTGTGAATCAGTAACTGTATTAAGAGTTTCTTTAAAATCCCTTAGCACCATAAGAATAACATATAATTCTGCCTTCTGGACAGAAGTAAAAGGGCTTTGTTTCACCTTACTCAATTCTTCTGATTTGTAACCTGTCTTCCCCGATTTATTAGCATCAGTATAAAATGTATGTGCTTAAGTTATTGGAGCATCACGTGGAATTCAAGGAAGAATCCAAGAAGTTCTCTTTATAAGGTTAAGTCTATCGATTTTGGGATAGTTGCTATTAATTTCTCACAAAAAATTAGCACAAGCTCTTTTCCATGGTTCATTGTCTTCCCATAACTTTGTTATTTCATCAGTAGTGAAAGGGACTATAATTTCTGCTGGTTGAAATTTACCTTTTATAATTAATTCAGAGACCTTTTCCACATAAGTTTTTAATTTTTTACTTGGTTTGTGTGGTAAAAAGATCCATTCTAAAATAATATCTTCCCTCTGCATTAAAATTCCTGTAGGAGAAATTCTGGAAGGCTATATGACTAGAATACAACTAAGATTTGGATTCATCCTATCCACATGTCCCTCCTGTAATTTTTCCTCATTGTCAGTTCCTTTTCTGTTTCAGCTGTTAATTCTCTGGGACTATTCAAATCTTTATCACCGTCTAAAGTTTTGTTTAAATGAATTATTAGATCAGGTGTTATCCCAACAGTTGGTCGTAGACTGGAAATGTCTCCTAACAATCTTTGAAAGTCATTAAGAGTCCGTTATTGGTCTCTCCTAATTTGTGCCTTTTGTGTTCTAATTTTCTGTTAAGCTATTCTGTAATCTAGGTAATTAACAGAATCTCCTCTTTGAATCTTTTCAGGAGCAATTTGTAATCCCCATTTAGGCAAAACTATGTTTACTTCCTCAAACATTCTTTCTAAAGTATCTATGTTTGAATTAGATAACAAAATGTCATTCATGTAATGGTAAATTATAGACTTAGGGAATTGCCTATGTATTTTTTCCAAAGGATGACTCACAAAGTATTGACACAGGGTTGGGATATTGAGTATTCCCTGTGGGAGGATAGTTCACTGGTATCTCCTAGTAGGCTGAGAATTATTATAAGTTGGTACTGTTTAGGCAAATTTTTCTTTATCCTTTTCTTGTAAAGATATAGTGAAGAAGCAATACTTTAAATCAATAACTATAAGAGGCCATCCTTTTGGTAACAAAGAAGGCAGAGGAATTCCAGACAGAAGAGGGAATTACCTTGTTGACATCCCTTAGATCTGTCACCATTCTCCATTTACCAGATTTCTTTTTTACAACACACACAGGAGAATTCCAAGGGCTAGTTGACTCCTAGCCCTTGTTGAGCATCTAATTGCTCCTGTACCAATTATTCTAAAGCCTGCAATTTATCTTCAGCTAGAGGCCATTGCTTCACCCATATTGGCTTCTCAGCCATTTTAAAGGTAGGGCTGTTGGTACCTCTAAAGATTTGTTAGTTGCTTTATGTTCACGTACAGCCTGAATGGCTGGTGACCTTTGTGCTTAGTACCTTATTACATCCTTCCCAGAATTATGAGTTCCTGGGACTGCAGGAATGTTAATCTGGGTATTCCTTTGCTGTATCATGTCACAGCCCCATAAATTTATTGCAATATCAGCTACATGTGGCCTTAACTTTCCTCTTTGACCTTCTGGCCCAATACAGTCAACCCATCTCATGCTTTCTTCAACTCGAGATATGGTTCCAATTCCTAGTAATTGAACAACTGCCTCTTGAAGAGGCAAATTTGGATTCCAAGATTCTGGAATAATGATACTCACATCCGCTCCTATGTCTATCAAACCACCAATCATAATTCCATTTATATGTATTCTCAGCATTGATCTCTGATCATTTATAGAAGTTTGCCAAAATATGTGCTTCTAATTGAATTTCTGACTTATCCTCCAAATTTGAACCATCATTTAGAATCTTATGGTCTTAAACAGAGGTTCTAGAATTTTTAATGTTCCTGGTGTGACATGTCCTCCATGGTTCCTGGGAAAGACTAGGCCACTTTTGGCTTGGGAGCCTGCAAAATGCCCCATCAGGGAGTTTCCCGATGGTATCGGGTTGCCTTGTCTGTCTGTTGTTGATCTGCATTCATTGGTCCAATGTCATCCTTTCCCACATCTCCTACATATACCTGAAGGCCAAGGTTTTTTATTCTTGCCATTCCCAGATGAGGTATTATTACTAGAAATTCCTTGCTTGCAATCTCATTTCAGGTATCCTAATTTACCATAATTAAAACATTTGGCAGGTTGATGTCCCCTCATTGCTTTGGAAATCACTTCCCCTACCAAAGATTCATCATCATAGTTAAATATCTGAAAATTCATGCTATGCTGAATCTATTCATCCATAGGTCTGTTATTGCTATGTTCAGAGCCTTAATTAATCTCTGCAAAAAGTCAGTATAGGCTTCTCCCTGTCCCTGCCTAACCCTGGTATAACACTTGAAGCTTTTCCCTAGTTCTGGTATTCTATCCCAAGCATTCAAGGCTGCTTTGTGGCATAGGGACAATACTTCTTTGTCTTAAAGAGCTTGGACCTGTGGATGAGCATAAGCTCCTACACCAAGAATTTGATCCTGGGGAAACCTCCACACTCTTTGCTCTCCCTTGCTGTTCCATATATTTGGATTCTTCTCTGAAATAAATTCCAAACGTCAAGGAAGGTCCATCTTCTAAAACCACGGATGCTAACTTGTAGAAATCATGGGACATAGGCCTTACATTAGAAGCCCAGGTCCTTATCATTTCCATAACAAATGTAGAGTGCAAGCTATAAGTAACGATGGTGTGCTTAATTTTCTTTAGATTATTCATTCCCATCAGTGTCCATCTACCTTCTTTGGCTCCCGTTGAGCCTTTAGAAGTTGACGCTTTGTCAGAGTAAATTACAGGGTATGTCACTAAAATCCTGGGTAAACCAGTTCTGACAGCCGATGGTAAAGTGCATCCTGCCCTTGTGTCTTCTCACCCTGTTCATCAGCTCCAATAATTTCCTCAATCATTTCAAATCTCTTAATCATAATCTCTTGTAAAGCCTGAATCTCCTGATCTTCAAATGTTTTTTTGAACATTTCCCTAAGGTATCAATTTTCTGGTCCCCATTCTGCACTGGTAATTCCAAGGTCTTAATGTTTCCTTTCAAAGATAACATCTCCTCCTTGAAATGCTCCTAAACATCATGTAAATTGCTATCCTGGAGGTATATTCTGTCTGTTACCTTATCAAAACTCTGTGATAACTTCTGAATGTCAAATTCAACAGCCTGGACCCTCTCAGGTAAGTTCCTAGTACCCTTAGATATGGAGTCAATTTTGCCTATCATGGTATTAATCCTATCAATTAATGCCACATACTTCCATAATGATATAATATGAAGAAGAAAACTGAAACCTAATAACCAGTAAATTGAGGTATCTTCATAGGCATATAGGCCTCTTGTGATTTCTTCCATAGTGGCAGCAAAAACCGTGGCAAGAGTCCCATTAAAACAAAACCTGCAATTTTACCTGTTAACCAGCAGATGGAATGGTTTCTCAGTTGCAACTGGCACCAATGCAATGGTGTCACAACAAATCCTGTTTTAAATTCTGTCCTGATATTTGTTTAAAAACTGGGGGAAAATGAGTCATTTGAGAGGTTCAATGTAGTACACAGAGGGAGAAAACCCAGAGTCCAGGCACAGAGCACAAAAATCCAGGGAGATTCTAGCATCTGATAAACAGCATGGCTCATCCAGGGTACCTGCCCTGCTGCTCCACTCCAACCCAATGCAGGGGGTCATGCCACAGCCACCGTGAGAGCAGCTGATTGTGCTCCCAGTGTTCCTCTACTGGGACAAAGGGTCATGCTGCAAACACTGTTGTGGCAATGCTCCAGTCAGTTGTAGTGGGGATTTCAAACAGCCATGTCTATTTGAGCCGCCAGGATGTCACAGGGTTTTTTTTTTTTTTACTCCAGGGGTTTTTCAGCTTTCGGCAACCGCTTGTGCTCTGACTGGTGCTGCCTAAGCACTGGCTGCAAGGGGGATTTAAAAACTGATTAGAACAGATTAAACCAGATGGGCAGAGACTGTCCTGGCCCATGGATCCTGGGAGGCATGGAGTTTAAATTCACATCAGAAGGCAAATGATAGGGTGCGTGGGGACTTGAAGCCAATCCGAAGCGTGTAAAGAATTGCAGCAAGAAAAGCCACTGTGCAAGATTCTATATTGAACTGCTAGCTCCACGAACAGGCAGTGGCTGAGGGAGGGCTTGAGCCAAGTTGCCAGCAGCCAAGCCAGGGGATAGGGGTGGGTGGAGGGGTAGTGCTAAAACCAAATGTTGGGTGCCAGGTAAAGGAGTAAGTCACAAAACAATCCCACACCAGTTTGGAATTATGATTAATAAAAGGGTTGTTTATTTAAAGGAAAAACTTACAGATCACCATCCTAGACAACAGCCCTCTTCACGACCAGGAAAAGAGTCTGGTAGCTGGAAGCAAGAGAGGGAGTGCACTGCTACCACTGATTTTTCAAACCAAAGAGACCATGCCCAAGTGGGCTGGTATTTAAAGGCTAGTGGCTGAAGGAGTGGAAGGAGCTCCCACAGTAGATAGAGAGCTGGGGCCCTGGAAAGGCGGGGGGAGCAGGTGGAGGGGAGGGAGTGGGAACTGGTTTAGGTACGTAAAATGAGAAAAGATTTTTTTTATTTATTTTTACTGTTTTTATTGAGCAGTATGTATTTCTCCTTTCCTCTACCTTTTGCCCTTCTCCCCTCTCCCATGACTACCATGTTCACAATTTACTAAGAAGAACTTTACTTTTTCACTTTCCTATGTAGATCCATGTATGTCTCTGTTAAGATCTTCTTTGTTGTCTAGTTTCTCTGGAGTTGTGGCCTGTAGGCTAATTTTTCTTTGCTCTATGTCTAAAAGCTACTTATGAGTGAATATATATTGTATTTGTCTTTCTGGGAGACAAATGAATGGATCTAGAAAAAAAACAAATTGAATGAGGTAACTCAGACCCAAAAGAGACTGTTTTATTTTTTTTTAAAAAAATAAATTTAATGATAAAAAAGACTCTTTAAGACCATGGACTGCAAAGATGACTTGGTAGTTAAGGAAACCTCAGCACCCAGAATTCCCACTGAGTTACTCACAAACACTTTATCTCCAGCTCTAGGGAATCATACCTAGGACACCTGCAAACACACACACATAGGCACACATACCCACATATACACATATCCATACATATAGACATACCCAATACATATACACAAACACACATGTCATACACATAGACATATACACACATACATACATATACACATGTCCAGAGACACAGACATACACACACATATACACAATGTATACAAATATATACACAATGTATACAAATATATACATACACATGGACATACACATTGACACATACATTAAAAATTAAACTAATCTGAAAACAATGTTCTGCAAAGATGATTGCTTGACTGGAACTCCTGTGAGTGTGGGGAGTTATGATGTTACCAGTCCAGAGCCTACTGTGCCATCATTAGCCCACTTAAGAGCCATTCATTGACTACCTCAGTTATCTACCTAAATTCCAGTCATGTGAGTACTATGTAATTATTTTTTAAATGTACAAAAAGACCTTTAGCTTTCACTAAGACAAAATTAAAAGACAATGAATTAGTTAATGAGTATAGACATTACCCACCTGATGTTCCCACTAATGTATTTTAACTGTCTTGATTATTTGACCTTATTTTGTTCTGTTACCATAAACACTTCATGAAACTGTTATGACACTGAAACATAGTTTTAAGGCACCTTGAAGCTGTGGTTCTGGGCCATGGTTACTCTTATTTGTTCTCAAACTATTTCTTCCTCCTGTTGGTATAGAAATGTGGCTTTGGTATATGCACTATATACATTCTTATGCTAAGCCCAAATAGAATTAGACAAAACATTTAAAGCATTCTTATAGACAATATGATAAATACACTTAGAAAACCATATTTTAAACATCATTCTTTTTAATAACATAATTTTTTATTGATTCTTTGGGAATTTCACATTGTGCACCCCAATCCTGCTCACTCCCAGTCCTTCCATATCCTCTCATCACCCATGCAGCATCCACTTAAAAGAAATTACCCCTAAACTCAGTTAAAAACAAAACAGAAAATAACCATCTCCTTCATGTTTTCTAATTATTTATTTAGTCTATCTATCCTATCTACCTATCTATCTATCTATCATCTATCTATCTATCTATCTATCATCTATCTATCTATCTATCTATCTATCTATCTATCTATCTATCTATCTACTTATGGCTTTTCAATACAGGTTTTCTCAGTAGCTATGGAGCTAGTCCTGGAACTCAATCTTGTAGACCAGCCTGGCCTTGAACTCACAGAGATCTGCCTGTCTCTGCCTTATTATTGTTGGGATTAAAGGCGTACGCCACCATCACCCAGCTCCTTGTGCTTCCAACACCTCTTCAAACATTCTAATGGCACTGGGGGCTGCTGAATGTCACACAGTATACCCTACTGTCCAAACAGTCACACCCGCAAAATGATCATTACAATAATTATCAGTCTGGTTCAAGGCCTTTGACATAACATCTTCACTGGACTCTCACATAAACCCGTCTCCATTATCTTCATGCTGCCTCAAGTCATGAGTATCCTGCAGTTATTGTTCCACAGGATCAGTCCCTTCATGCACTCTATTAGGTCATAAATGGGGACTGGCCCACGGACCATAATATGGGTCTGGATGGTTGGTCGGTCTAAGCCATTGGGAAAACACCCTCTCAGGCAAGGGCAGAGTCAGCTCTCCTAGGACCATGCCATGGTGAGAGGTGAGGTCAGAGTGTGGGGGACAGGTATTCCAGGGGTGGCAGGACCAACACTTCTGCTGTAGTGACCAGCAAGCACAGGGACAGCTATCCCAGCACTAATGAGTGGTGGCACCATTCAGCATGACCTTTGAATTTCAATTCACATGGTTCCTATGACCCCCTATGGCAACACAAGCCATGGACATCATCATAGACCCCAGATGCAGAAAAACCGTGGGCATGGACATGACTCTTGGCACACCTTATGCTTAGATGTTACCATGGCTCCTGTGGAAGCAACAGCCACTCAGATCAGTATGACCCTGGTTTCAGCAAAGCCATAGGACACAGATATGGTCTCAGGTAACTATACAGACCCCTAGCATCCTCACAGCCTTTGGTGCTATCTGGAGTCACAAACATCAACACAGACCCCAGGAGCTGAATGGCCACAGAGCCAGACAAGGCACAGACATGGTCCTGTGCAGCAGCCTGGGACCAGACAACACAATAGTCCTGTTTGGCAGCACAAGCCACACAGATCAGCATGACTCAAGTTATGGCTTGACTCTCAGGCACCAATAGTGTCATAGGTTGTAGCCTTGACCCATAGAATCCATGTGGCATTCAGTGTTACCTTGAGGCATGGGCATCAACACAGGCCTCAGATGTGGTAGGACCACGAAAACAGATATGGTTTCTGGTAGTACCCTGAGCTCAGATGTCACATGACTGCAGGTGGCAGTGAAGACCACTCAGATTGGCAGTGTCACCCTTGGATACCTTGGAACCAGGAGACAACCCAGACCCTTGGCATTTTCATGCTCTTTGGTGGTAACAGCAGCCACAAACATCAGAACAGGCCCTGATTACATCAGAGCTGTGGACACAGACATGGTCCCTGGCATCTGCTGAGGTCAGATGAAATCATGTGGCCTGGGGGCAGTACAGTCCACTAAAGTCAACATCCACCAGTGGTGTCAAGGCCCTTGTATAACAAAGTGACCACAGGTGGTGTGAAATTCTTTGGGTATCCCTGTGGCCTTGGCGGCAACATGGTTCATGTACATCATCATAGACTCTAGCTGCAATTGGATCACCAGTCATGGTCCTAGGCAGCAGTTCAAAAGCAGCCATCACCCTGTTCCTGGGAAGCAAATAGGCCACCAACATCAGGCTATTCCTCAGCATGTTTGCTGCTGCTGATCTGCTTCTTACCACAACATACAAACCATTCTGCTTTTCTTTCTCTCCCACTTCTCCAGCACATATTTATTAATCATAAGGCTGCCTTGTGGGTGTTTTTCTCCTGCCTAAGCTACTTGGTATCAGGCAGGCCTGTCTATCTAAGTCATCATAAAATGGTTAATAATATTAAGCATACAATAAGCCATTTTAAACAGCAAATTTACTATTAACTATTTACTTCAATAAAATAAATCTGTGTGAACGACAAACACATGAACATTTACCCTGTTGCATTCCTAACAGCCATAGATTAGATACAACCCTCATGTACTGAAGTGGGGAGTAGATAAATAGATGTGTATAAAATGGAATAAAGGTAGTAAAATAAAATTACTAATACAACAACATGTTTAATACCAAGTGCAGAGAGAAGAAAGCTGGAATCAAAAGGGAACATAATATGTGACTGTGAAAATCAATGCTATATTTGCATAACACCTTATAATATCTCAGATATTTCAGTTATGTATAGCTTCTCTTATATGTATCAAAAATGATGCACCATTTTATCATAAAAAATTATAGAAAGGAATTCTTTAATTGTTGGTACAAAGACAAACTTGTAAACCCAATGTTGTTAATAAACTGAAAGGTTTCATCACTCTGGAAATTGAAGAAAGAAGGTTATATGATTCAAGTAAATCTGAGAGATAGTTCTTAAATTTGAGCAATATGCAAAACAAATTCCTGTGTCAATATTTTTAAAATGGTTACTAGATAAAGCAATATATACAATACACATGATGGATGAAATACATAACATATAAAACAAATATGTGGAACACATACTATATATGGAATATAGTTAAGGCTTTAAAAAGAGAGATATAATGCCATTGGTGAGTGTGGAGAACATCATGCTAAATGAAAAGACAGACACAAAGCAGAAATGTAAGGTATGCTCTCATTTATTTGCAAACCTTCAAAAAGTTGAATAAACAGGAAAATAGTACATCTGTAGTCATCAATAGTGATCATAGAGAAAAGCAAAGATATATTAGTTCATAGTTATATGTGGCTAAAAATTCTAGAAAATTAATGCACTGAATTAAAACTATAGTAAGTGGATTGGTATTTAATGATGATAAGTTGAAGAGACTTTTAGATGTTTTTAATGTACACACAATGTCTATGTAAAGTATTGATAGGCAATGTTGCAATATGAATGTATATCAAAATAAGAGTGTTCACCCTAAGCATGTAAAATAAATGGATTTAAAAATAAAAGCAAAATTATACAAACTAAAATAAGATTGTTTGCCTCAGTCCTAGGTGTGGTATTGGTTGATCATAGAGTGCCAAAAGATAGTACATGAGAAAATAAATGACTCTTGGCATCTTCTGATGTCATACATTTGTCTAAATGAGTACAACTATAAAGTTACAGACAAGATAAAATTTTCATTTTTCAAAATTTATTTCACTTATTGTGTGTGTGCATGTACACATGAATGTGTATTTGTTTACTTGTATATGTGCAACAACACATGTTTGGAGATTAGAAGATAATGTGATGGATTCAGTTTTCTATCTCCATGATATGGAGGCCAGTTAAGCCTAATGACTTAACTCAGGTTTATCAGGTTTTGCAACAAGTGATGTTACCCATAGGGACATATTACTGGCCCATATTATTCAGCATATAACATGCATGTTGTCATAATACATATAGAAATGGTAACTCAATTACAATATGCATAATATTAGATATATCATCAATATGACATATAATATATAATTACTACATAATATATAATTACTACATATAATTATATGTATAATTATAAATATTTGTAATTACAAATATGTATAATCACAAATATATAATTACTATATATAATGAAAAGAAATATTCTTCTGGATTATTTGACTCTCTGTTGTATTTATTTGTATTAATATTTATTTATTTAATGTATATTTGAAAG
Source organism: Ondatra zibethicus (assembly GCA_004026605.1). NCBI lineage: Eukaryota > Metazoa > Chordata > Mammalia > Rodentia > Cricetidae > Ondatra > Ondatra zibethicus. The sequence continues at coordinate 56,495 of PVIU01005953.1, forward strand.
TGCCAGTGCTGGGGAATCTCATTCAGCCAATGGCCTTTGCGATACTGGGCCAAATTTGGCATGGCCCTGGTTACTATAAATGTGCATACTCACAGGTTCTCTCTCTCTCTCTCTCTCTCTCTCTCTCTCTCTCTTCACTGCTGCATTCAGTTCCTATTCCTTGCTTATGCAGAAGATTGTGATCTTTGAGTCTACCACTAAATAAAGAACCTTTTATTATACTCAATTCTGAGCTAATGTGGGACTACTTTATAGTATCCTTCTACATCTGGTGCCCACATGAATCCTGACATCATGCCTACTGGGACTAGCCCAAAACGTCCACACATACTTTTTAAAGATGCACATGCTTTTCACCCACAGCATGCAGCTACATCCTCTCTAGCCAGTACCCAGGGCCCATGACTTACCCACCTGCACATGCTTTTCACCCACTGCAATCCCAGCTGCCTCATGTCTGCAAGCTGTGCCCAGGTCCCTTTCATGGCTAGCAAATGCCAGTGAGATTTGGGTTCCTTGCATTCTGGCCAATTCAATCCTCCATATATGAATGTGCTGCTCTTAATTCAGGTACTGGAACTTGCCTTGCTGTTGCCAGTCACACTCACCTGCAACTGGGACACCTGCTGGCCAATAAAGATTACTACATCTACAAAAGTTTAGCAACGATTTATAATGAGGTATGTTCAATTACAGAAATAAATCAGCAAATTTTAAATTTATATAATGACAGACAACACCACCATCCAGGAATTTAATAACCTTTTAGATTATACTATGGATGACATTCTGCAAGGTTTATATGGTTTTCTGATACATCCATTTATTTGATAATGGGACTTAGCTTTGTTTTTTCACATTATATCCTTAAGAAAATGGTTTGATAAAAAAGTCAAGAACCAGACACTTTTAGAAGTGATACAGTCTTTAAAAATAAATAATTAACAGTAACAGTTAGCTGATAGTATTAATACCATTGAAAATCAAAAATTAACTGAAAAATAATACTATTGAAAAGGATAACATTAATTTGACAGATAAAATTTAATCTACGTCAAAGGGTGCTGAGTAATTATATGAAAGTATTCATACTGTTGAATTTGATAATCAAAATCTGTTAAAAAGTTATAAGTTAGTAGATAACGTATCTCTCCAGGAAGGCAATCTGCATGCCATCCAAATACTATCCAAGGATGAGAAGATATCCTTAATGGAAAAAAGTTCATAGCTTGGAATCAAAATGTGCACAATGAGAACCAGAGGTCATATGTGTCAATGAAATCATTAGAAATATTTATAGGTCAAAAGATTCATGCTTTACAAAAGATAGTGGTAAAAAGATTTGAAATGATTGGGGAAATTATCGGAATTGATGAGCAGGGAGAGAAGGAACAAAGACAGTATTTAGGATTAGCAGTACATGTCAGAATCAGAGATGACTTTCCAAGTGTTTTAGTTACTTACTCTGTAATCTCCTCTGACAAACCATCCACTACTAAATACCCAAGGGATTCAAAGAATGCAAATGGAAACCTATAGGTATAAATTTCAAAGTTAATTAAGCAAGCAGTAGTATCCTATGGCTTGCGTTCACCATTTGTTATGGAGATGGTAAAGACATTGGTGTGAAGTAAAAAGGCTAAACCACGTTTGGCTTTAGTTAGCCTCAGTGGTCCTTGAAGACTGACGACAACTCCTATGGAAATGCTACCAGTGAGAAGAGGAAAAATTTTAGAATGGAGAAGAGCAGAAGGATTTGAGGCTTCCACAGGATCAAGCTCTTTTTGATGACCACACCTTGTCCCTATGCCACACAGCATCCTTAAATGCTTGGGATAGCACTCAAGAACTACGAACCATAATTGAAACGTATACTTGGGAAAAACAAGACCAAAGAGAACCCTTTAGAAGATCGCCCTTTCCTCAGTGGGGCTTTGGTACCCCAGCACTCTTTCTTCCTGAGCTGAGATCTGAGGCACACACTGGTAAGGCGGTGCCTGCCTGGCTATAAGGTCCCCGTGGGCCTCTTTGTTCCACATGACACTGCACCCCCTGCAAGATCGCCCTTTCCTCGCTGGGGCTTTGGTACCCCAGCACTCTCTCTTCCTGTGCTGAGATCGGAGAAGCACACTGGTAAGGTCCCCGTGGGCCTCTTTGTTTCACAGGACCCTGAACCTCCCCTCCCCCTGCAAGATCGCCCTTTCCTCGGTGGGGCTTTGGTACCCCAGCACTCTCTCTTCCTGAACTGAGATCTGAGGCTCACACTGGTAAGGTGGTGCTTGCCTGGCTGTAAGGTCCCTGTGGGCCTCTTTGTTCCACAGAACCCTGAACCCTCCCTCCCCCCCGCAAGATCACCCTTTCCTTGGTGGGGCTTTAGTAACCCAGTACACTCTCTTCCTGTGCTGAGATCGGAGGCACACACTGGTAAGGCTGTGCCTGCCTGGCGATTAGGTCCCTGAGGTCCTCTTTGTCCACATGACCCTGCATTCCCCCCTGCAAAATCGCCCTTTCCTCTGTGGGGATTTGAAACCCCAGCACTCTCTCTTCCTGTGCTGAGATCCAAGGGGGCTCACACTGGTAGGGTTGTGCAAGCCTGGTGGTAAGGTCCCTGCAGGCATCTTTGATCAACAGGACCCTGCACCCCACCCCTGCAAGATTGCCCTTTCCTCTGTGGAACATTGGAACCCCAAGAATCTCTCTTCCTGTGCCGAGATTGGAGGTACAGAAGGATCAGAAGTCCAGACGGGACTTCCTCTTCCTACACTGAGATCAGCTATCCAGAGGGGTGAGTGTGTACCTGCCATCCTGGGAGGTCCCAACCCACTGAGACTCCCCTGACTGAAATCAGAGGAAGAGATGGGTAGGCGTCAATACAAAAATTCTTCCAACAATCTGAAAAGCAACATGATAACACCAGAAACCAATGAGTTCTCAACAGGAGAACCTGAGCAACCTAACACAGAAGAAGTAGAAGAAATCAACTTTAAACGTAGCTTTATGAAAGTGATAGAGACCTTTAAAGAAGAGGTGAAAAACGCCTTTGAAGAAAGGGATGAGAAAACTAACAAAAAGTTAGAAGAAAAGAATAAATTCCTCAAAGATACCCTAGAAAACCAAGAAAAAGCAATCAAACAGGTAATGGAAACAGTTCAAGACTTAAAAACTGAAATGGAGGCAATGAAGAAAACACAAACTGAGGGAAGGCTGGAGATGGAAAATCTGGGTAAACGATCAGGAACAGCAGAGACAAGTATAACCAACAGAATACAAGAGATAAAAGAAAGAATCTCAGACGCTGAAGATACGATAGAGAAAATAAACTCATTGATCAAAGAAAACAACAAATCCAACACATTCTTAACACAAAACACCCAGGAAATCTGGGACACCATAAAGAGATCAAACCTAAGAATAATAGGGGTAGAAGAAGGAGAAGAAGCACAGCTCAAAGGCCCAGAAAATATATTCAACAAAATTATAGAAGAAAACTTTCCCAACCTAAAGATGGATATGCCTATGAAGGTACAAGAAGCATACAGAACACCAAATAGATTGGATCAAAAAAGGACATCCCCTCGCCATATAATAATCAAACCACAAAACATACAGAATAAAGAAAGAATACTAAGAGCTCCAAAGGAAAAAGGCCAAGTAACGTATAAAGGTAAACCAATCAGAATTACACCTGACTTCTATATGGAAACCATGAAAGCCAGAAGGTCTTGGATAGCTGTGCTGTAGACACTAAAAGACCATGGATGCAAGCCCAGACTACTATACCCAGCAAACCTTTCATTCACCATTGATGGAGAAAACAAGGTATTTCAGGATAAAAACAAATTTAAGCAATACATAGCCACAAACCCAGACTTACAGAAAGTACTAGAAGGAAAACCACATCTAAAGAAGCAAGCAACACTCATAATAACACAGACATCTAACAGCCCTCCACGAGCACAACTCAAAGAAGGGAGACACACAAACTCTACAACCCTAAAAAAAAAAAAAACAAAAAAAAAAACAAAAAAAAAAACAAAAAAAACGCAGTTAATAACCTCTGGTCATTAATATCACTTAATATCAATGGACTCAATTCACCTATAAAAAGGCACAGGTTAAGACAATGGATACGAAAACAGGATCCAACATTCTGTTGTTTACAAGAAACACATCTCAACCACAAAGACAGACATTATCTCAGAATAAAGGGTTGGGAAAAGGTTATTCAATCAAACAGTCCTAAGAAACAAGCGGGTGTGGCTATACTAATATCGAACAAAATTGACTTCAAACTAAAATCAATCAGAAGTGATGGAGATGGACATTTTATACTCTTAAACGGAATAATCCATCAGGATGAAGTCTCAATCCTGAATATAAATGCCCCTAATATAAAAGCACCCACATATGTAAGGGAAACATTACTAGAAATCAAAGAACACATCAAACCCCACACTCAAATAGTAGGAGATTTCAACACTCCTCTCTCACCAATGGACCGGTCAACCAGACAGAAACTTAACAGAGAAATAAGAGAACTAACAGATGTAATGAATCAAATGGACTTAATAGACATCTATAGAACATTCCACCCAAACAGGAAAGAATATATCTTCTTCTTAGCATCTCATGGAACCTTCTCAAAAATTGATCACCTACTCGGTAACAAAGCAAACATCCACAAATAATTGGAGTAACCACATGTGTCTTATCGGATCATCATGGAGTAAAGTTAGAATTTAAAAACGACTCCACCCCCAGAAAGCCTATAATCTCATGGAAACTGAACAGTCTACTACTGAACCACTCGTGGGTCAGGGAAGAAATAAAGAAAGAAGTTAAAGTCTTCCTTGAATTCAATGAAAATAAAGACACAACGTACTCCAACCTATGGGACACTATGAAAGCAGTGCTAAGAGGAAAGTTCATAGCACTTAGTGCCCACATAAAGAAAATGGAGAAAGCACACATTAGTGACTTAACAGCATACCAAAAACCCTGGAAAAAAAAAAAGAAGCAGACTTACACAGGAGAAGTAGAAGACTGGAAATAATCAAATTGAGGGCTGAAATCAACAAAATAGAGACACAGAAAACAATCCAAAGAATCAATGAATCAAAGAACTGGTTCCTTGAGATAATCAACAAGATCGACAAACCCCTATCCAAACTAATCAAAAGGCAGAGAGAGAATGCTCATATTAACAAGATCAGGAATGAAAAGGGGGACATAACAACAGACACTGAGGAAATTCAGAGAATCATTAGGTCTTACTACAAAAGCCTGTATGCCACAAAATTGGAAAATCTAAAAGAAATGGAGAGCTTTTAGAGAAATACCATATGCCAAAATTAAATCAAGACCAGGTGAACAATTTAAATAGACCTATAAGTCGTAAGGAAATAGAAGCTGTCATCAAAAACATCCCAACCAAAAAAAGCCCAGGACCAGATGGTTTTAATGCAGATTTCTACCAAAACTTCCAAGAAGAGCTAATACCTATACTCCTTAAGGAGTTTCACATAATAGAAACAGAAGGGTCATTGCCAAACTCTTTTTATGAAGCTACAGTTACCCTGATACCAAAACCGCACAAAGACACAACCATGAAAGAGAATTACAGACCAACCTCACTAATGAACATCAATGCAAAAATTCCTAATAAAATACTGGCAAACAGAATCCAAGAACACATCAAAAAGATCATCCATTATAATCAAGTAGGCTTCATCCCAGAGATATATGGCTGATTCAACATACCGAAATCTATCAATGTAATCTATCATATAAATAAACTGAAAGAAAAAAACCATATGATAATTTCATTAGATGCTGAAAAAGCATTTGACAAAATTCAACACCCCTTTATAATAAAGGTCTTGGAGATATTAGGGATACAAGGTTCATATCTAAATATAATAAAAGCAATATATAGCAAGCCGACAGCTACCATTATATTAAATGGAGAGAAACCCAAAGCGATTCCACTAAAATCAGGAACAAGACAGGGATGTCCACTCTCTCCATATCTCTTTAATATAGTGCTTGAACTTCTAGCAATAGCTTTAAGACAGAATAAGGAGATCTTGGGGATTCAAATTGGAAAGGAAGAAGTCAAACTTTCGTTATTTGCAGATGATATGATAGTGTACATAAGTGACCCAAAAAACTCTACTAAACAACTTCTACAGCTGATAAATACCTTTAGTGATGTGGCAGGATACAAAATCAACTCAAAAAAATCAGTAGCCCTCCTATACACAAAGGATAAAGAAGCAGAGAGGAAAATCAGAGAAACATCACATTTCATGATAGCCACAAATAGCATGAAGTATCTTGGGGTAACACTAACCAAGGAAGTAAAAGATCTATTTGACAAGAAATTTAAGACCTTGAAGAAAGAAATTGAAGAGGATACCAGAAAATGGAAGGATCTCCCATGCTCCTGGATTGGTAGGATCAATATAGTAAAAATGGCAATTCTGCCAAAGGCAATCTGTAGATTCAATGCAATCACCATCAAAATCCAAACAAAGTTCTTCACAGAACTTGAGAGAACAATAACTAAGTTTATATGGAAAAACAAAAAGCCCAGGATAGCCAAAACAATTCTATACAATAAAGGAACTTCAGGAGGCATTACCATCCCTGACTTCAAACTCTATTACAGAGCTACAGTAATGAAAACTGCTTGGTATTGGCATAAAAACAGAGACATTGACCAATGGAATCGAATCGAAGACCAGGATATTAATCCACAAACCTATGAACACCTCATATTTGACAAAGAAGCTAAAAGTATACAATGGAAGAATGAAAGCATCTTTAACAAATGGTGCTGGCATAACTGGATATCAACCTGTAGGAGAATGAAAATAGATCCTTACTTATCTCCATGCACAAAACTCAAATCCAAATGGATTAAAGACCTCAATATTAATCAGACCACACTTAACCTGATAGAAGAGAAAGTGGGAAGTAGCCTGCAAAACATGGGCACAGGAGACCACTTCCTATGTAAAACCCCAGTGGCACAGACAATAAGAGCAATAATGAATAAATGGGACCTCCTGAAACTGAGAAGCGTCTGTAAAGCAAAGGACACTGTCATTAAGACAAAAAGGCATCCTACTGAATGGGAGAAGATCTTCACTAACCCCACATCGGACAAAGGTCTGATCTCCAAAATATACAAAGAAATCAAGAAACTAGACATTAAAATTCTAAATTACCCAATTAAAAAATGGGGTAATCATCTGAACCGAGAATTCTCAACAGAAGTTAGAATGGCCAAGAGATACCTAAGGTCATGCTCAAATTCCTTAGGGATCAGGGAAATGCAAATCAAAACAACTTTGAGATACCATCTTACAACTGTCAGAATGGCTAAAATAAAAAACACCAATGATAGCCTATGCTGGAGAGGATGTGGTGTAAGGGGAACACTCATCCATTGCTGGTGGAAATGCAAACTTGTGCAAACACTTTGGAAATAGTGTGGCGGTGTCTCCGGAATTTGGTAATCAACCTACCTCAGGATATAGCAAAACCACTCTTGGGAATATACCCAAGAGATGCCCAATTATACTACAAAAGCATTTGTGCAACTATGTTCATAGCAGCATTATTTGTAATAGCCAGAACCTGGAAACAACCGATGTGCCCCTCAATGGAAGAATGGATCAAGAAAGTGTGGAATATATACACAATAGAATACTAATTAGCGGTAAAAAAAAAACAGTGACATCTTCAATTTTGCATGCAAATGGATGGAAATAGAAAACGCTATCCTGAGTGAGGTAACCCAAACCCAAAAAGACGATTATGGTATGTATTTACTCATTAGTGTGCCCTAGCCATAAAACAAAGGGCACTAAGCTTATAGCTCACAAGCCCAGAGAAGCCAAATAGCAAGGTGAACCCAAAGAAAATCATATATAGATCCTCTTGAAAATTGGAAGCAAACAAGATTGCCAGGCAAAAGGTGGGAATAAGGGGGTCAGGATAGAGGTGGGGGTAGGGGAGAAGGGGAGGGGAGAGGGGGAAGGAGAAGCTAGAAGGGAAGGACTTGGGAGAGCTTGAGGGAGTGGGAGGGTGGAGATGGAGGATAGGTGGATATTGGAGAAGGGAATAAGATATCTACGTTATTGGAGTCATTTTAGGACTGGCAAGATACTTGGCTCTAGAGGAGATCCCAGGTGTCCACAGGGATGTCCCCAGCTAGGTCCTTGGGCAGCAGAGGAGAGGGTTCCAGAACTAGCCTTGTCCCATAGTCACACTGATGAATATCTTGATCACCATTATAGAAATTTCATCCGATGGATGGATATAGAGACAGAGACCCACATTCACACCAGAGCAATGGATTGAGCTCCCAAGGTCCAGTCGAAGAGCAGAAGGTGGGAGAAGATGAGCAAGGAAGTCAGGACCGTGAGGGGCTGGGCCACCCACTGAGACAGTGTGCCTGATCTAATAGGAGCTCACCAAATCCAGCTGGACTTGGACTGAATGAGCATATGATCAAACTGAACTCTCTAAATGTGGCTGCCAATGAGGGCAGAATGAGAAGCCATCAACAATGACACTAAGACTTATCTCCTCTGCATGTATTATCTTTTTGGGAACCTAATCGATTTGGATGCACACTTTCGTAGGACGGGATGGAGAGGGGAGGGCCTTGGACTTCCCACAGGGCTGGGCACTATGCCCTCTTTTAAGGAAGCAGCGGGAGGGGAGGAGTGGGAGGGGACTGGGAGAAGGGGAGGAAATGTAAATTCTTTTTTTTGAATGGAAAAAAATAAAAGAATATGGGGAAAAATAAAATAATAATAATAATAATAATAATAATAATAAAGAGAACCCTTTAATGACTTTTTACAAAGAATATCTAAGTTTGTACATGTGGTAGTAACCAACCCAGAAGCTAGACAAATACTTTTGAATCTCTGGCTTCTGAAAATGCCAACTTAGAATACAAAAGATACTTGGGCATTTAAAATTTAGATCAGCACCAATGGATGAATGGATCCTGCATCTAATGAACATTGAGACATTTGACTATAATACTGAATATTGTGTAGGAGAAGCGATTTCCAATGGTATGAGCTGATATCAAAGTGCCATTTTTTTAACTGTGATATAATAGGACATCTGAGAAGAGATTGTAGACAAGGCATTCCTAAAAATAATGTCTCCTCTGGGAGTGGCAAAAAGAAAATGTCTCAGTCTTTTGGATTATATAGAAGATGTGGCAAAGACCATCATTGAACCAATGAATGTGGATAACAAAAGACAGACATGGAAACCTGATACCATCAGGAAACTCCTTGGGGAGCCTCTTGAAGACCCCAGATCAAACATGATCCAGTCATTCTCAGTCACTGTGCAGGACATGACTCACCAGGAAATTAAAATACCCAGTGCCTGCTGAGAAAAAAAAAAACCCATACTGGTCTGGATAATGGAATAAACCTGGAGGATAAATCAAAAATTTCAATAGGAAATAGGAAACATATTTTTGGCAAACTTCTATAAAATGATCAAAGACCAAAGCTAAGAATGTGTGTAAATAAATTGTGATGGATGGATTACTAGATATTAGTACAGATATGACTATCATTACTCCAGAATCTTGGCATTCAAATTGGACTCTTCAAAAGGCATATGTTCAATTCCTAAGTATTGGAACCCTGTCTCAATTGAAACAAAGCATGAGATGGACTGAATGCATCAGGCCAGAAGTACAGAGAGGAAGGTTGAGGACATATCTGACTAATATAACAGAGAATTTATGGAGTTATGACCTGATGCAGCAATGGAATACCAAGATTAAAATTACTGCAGTCCCAAAAACTCATATTTCTGGGAAAGATAATATAAGGTACAATAACAAAGGTCACCAGCCATTCAAACTGTATGAGAACACAAAGCAACCAGCAAACGTTCAGAGGTACAATGGCTGTACCTTCAAAATGATTAACTGAGAAAACAATATGGGTTTAAAAATGACACTTAACAGAAGAGAACCTGCAGGCTTTATACAGTTAGTACAAAAGAAACTAGATGCTCACCATATTGAAGAATCAACCAGCCTTTGGAATTCTCCTGTACTTTTAATTTAAAAGAAATCTGGAAAATGGAGAAGAGTTATAGATCTAAGAGTTGTCAACAAGGTAATTCATCCAGTGGGCCCTCTACAATCTGGGATTCCTTTTCCTTCCCTATTACCTAAAGGATGGTCTCTTATAGTTATTGATTTACTTCATTAAAAGATTGTTGCAACTTTTTTCATCTCAACCTCTCATTGAAGGTTTAATTGTTTGGTTGTTTTAGTAGCATATATATGTATAATACAAGTTTTCCCATCCAACAAATCCATGAGACTTCGGACTACTTAATGCAGTTTTACATGCTTATATCCAATGATTTCTTACTGTAATCTTACGAGGTTTAAATCTCTCAACTTGGAGAAGTATGGTGTTCACAGAACACTAAACTTATTCTAAAGTTATATGATTATCTTTGCATTATTAGATGCTGTATTTTCTAAGATATAGGTAATACAACGAGAATGTAATTAACAGAGATTAGAAGGAAATGAGAGAAGGTGCATTTAAAATAATCAATTCTTTGATAATTCACAAAATCAATAAAAAGGTATGTGAAAATGCCATTGACATTCAAGGGTAAGTGCACTGAATTTTGAATACAATGAAATAACACTAGCTTTTATGTAAACACTCTTTTTGTATCTAATCATAAAATGCCAAGTTCCTCATTTTACAAATATTTTCTTAGAATACTAAATATCAAGTCTTCTATCAATTACCTTTCATATTGGAAGGGATATGGGAGGTTTTGGAGATGGATGGATGTATTTACACTACAGCTTTGGTAATTTGTTGAGCTTATTGACACAGGAAAATCAATGCTAGTTATCATCAATACAATGTAATGTCTTTAAAGGACTTAACAGAAATTACATAATATTAGCTAACAACTTGACTTCCTAATCTTCTGACTTTAAACATAAAAATTTTATGAAACAGTACAGAAATTAAGATGAGGAATAAATAAAGGAAGCAAGTAATGTTATCACAGTCCTGGTGGGATAGTCGTTGTGGGGCTCCATCATTCTTTTGGAGACTTCAAACTTCACTGTGAGATGTGGTCATGGTTCACTGCAGAAACTGATAGAAACACTAACCCGAGATCATACACAAGAAGGTAGATGAAGGTTTTTCTAGAATTAGTTAGTACTCTATATAGCCATTAATATGACAAGGTGTTTGTGTGTGTGTATGTGTGTGTGTGCGCGCACGCGTGTATGTGTTAATTTTATAAATTTTGAGATAATATTTACACCTTAGAAAAAGCTGTTAAAGAGTCAGAAAAAGAGGAGGATTGTGAGATTAGTGGCAATAAAATGTCCCTTAAATTTGGCTTTTCTTTTGCCCCATATCAATTGGCTCTTCTCACAAGAGACAGAGATTTTGAATTTTACTTTAACAAGCATGGTTGGATTTAGAGAAGTAGAGAGCCACACTCTAACTCCAAAATAGTGTTAACTTTTAATTGGACTGATCACAAAAAGACCAGTTGCATTACATGTCTATAGAGAACAGCATCAACAAACATTTGGGAAGATTTATGAAATTTTATCCCGTTACAGATGTGATATACATGTAGGTCAATTTACTCTTTTTCTTGGGACATTATCATTATATGATTCATCATTTTTATTCAGATGTCATATTAGTTCAGTGGTCTTCAGATCCCTTAGATGGAAACCTTCATTTTCCTAAAAAGACAAAAACAAAACCTTCCCCAACCCTAATTTTGGGGAGTTTACCCTTTGGCAAGTTATTTCTGATAAATTAAAAACATTTGTCAGTTTTATAGGTTAGTTTAGATTAAATGGCCATGTTGCTTGATGAAGAAATATCTCTTCTTATTAAGAAGTCTCTCTTATTCAAATGGAATGTTAATCAATTTTGATGGTATCCATAGGTTTCTTCTCCTGTGGAAACAAAAACAAAACCCATTCCACAGTGCAACACATATCCTGATTTCCTTTCTAAGATCAATAGGTGTTGAAAGTATACAGACTAATTTATTTCCGTAGATTTTTCTATTATCTAATGTCTCACCTAAGCAGTTGTTCTTTCTCATTAGCATTTAGATAACTCAAAGTTAATAAAGTATTATTCATTCATTTCTGGGAGACTTTATTACCCTTTTCTGTTTATTTCACATATACTTTAGAGGTTGTAGGGCAGGGTAAATAGCTTCTGACATCCCCAGATATGGTTTAGTGATTCCAGGTTGCCAAGGAACACTGGTAAACATTGGTGTGATCATGCACAAGAGGAACTTCCTATATTGCTAGCAATCCTGGAGTTTAAGGGAGTTCATTGTGCATGTACAGGCCTTTTTCTTCTGGCCATTTCTCCAGGAAAACAAATCTGTTGTACAGTAAATATCCATATCACCTCACTTTGAGTCAGTGCTCCTCCTTAGCTTCCAGCTCCAGCCCCCTGCTCAAGTCCTTACTCCCCTCCTCCACCTTTCTCCCCTCGTCTTTTCTACTCCCCTATTCCTCTCTCTTCTCTCTCTCCTTTCCTCATACAACCTTAAACTCTATGTTTTCCTTTTCCATGTTTTACTACCCCATTTTGAATACCATTCTTCTCTCCAGGGAGCTGTTAGATTTTGAAGTAGCAGTCCCTTCACCATGAACCGCCTCTCCCCCCTCCCACCACTTCCCCCAGCTCCTAAATTAGTTCATGTCTTCAAATGCACCCCTGGTAAGTATATCTTAGTGCTGGGCCTTTCTACATTACCTCCCTCTCTCTGCACCCCCTTTCAATCCTTGTTTTCCAAACTACATCTATTACTCTTCCTGCTGATCTTCACCGACACCATACAGTCTTGTCATTCACTCATTCACCACACACACAAGTAAAAAGCAAGAAGAATGTAATGATGCACATTTTAATCCTGATGCTCAGGAGGTTGATACAGGAAGATTTTGAGTTTGAAGCCTGCTTTGATTAAACTTAGACCCAAATAAGAAAAATAGTACAGGAAACACTGGGAGGCAATGATGAATTTTTCAAGTGTAAAAACAATGGATATTTTGTTACTTTCATTTCCTTTAGTGTTTTCTAAATATTCTAAAATATGTGTTTCATAATAGCCAGTAATTATGTAAACAATAAGAAACTAAATACAATGTATAAATGATACGCACCCAATAAGTATGTAACATTTCATAGCTAATTACCAAAAAATAAATGATCATTTCATTACCAACTTGAAATAAATTATTTAAGTTTAACAAGTTATTGGAGTAGGAATAATAAATCACATCAAAGCAGAGAAGGTCATGTATCATTCATGTTTATAATTGAGTATACAGGTTGTACATTCTTCTGGGGAATTATCAGATTCCTTTCCTACTCAAGAGCTTTTTACTCAGTCTCCTCATTGCCACCTTCATGTCTTTGTTCCTCAGTGTGTAAATTGCAGGGTTAAGGATGGGCGTAATCATGAAGTCTAGAATAGCAAGAAACTTATCCACTGGTACAGTAGGAAATGGCCACATGTACACAAAGATGCATGGTCCAAAGAACAAAACCACCACAGAAATGTGGGCAGAAAGTGTAGAGAGGGCCTTGAACAAACTACCCAAGGACTGTTTCCTTACAGTGAACAGTATGATGATGTAGGAGACAATCAGTAAGAAGAAGGTAGTGACAGATATTAGTCCACTGTCAGCAGTAACCAAGAACTCCATCCTGTAGGTGTCTATGCAGGCCAGTTTGATGAACCTAGGAAGGTCACAATAAAAACTATCTATCTCATTAGAACTGCAAAAAGGCAAATGGACAACAAAAGCTAATTGAGCCACTGAATGAATGAAACCAATAATCCAGGCACCAATCAGAAGCAAAATGCACTTCCATGGGCTCATGATGGTCAGGTAGTGGAGGGGCTTGCATATAGCCACATATCTGTCCCAGGCCATGGCTACCAGCAACACCATCTCACATCCTCCCAGGACATGAAGTACAAACATCTGAAAGATACAGCCCTGGAATGAAATGGTATTGTGATTGGAGTATAGATCAGAAATCAACTTAGGAACAGCTGAAGTAGAAAAACATAAGTCAACAAATGAAAGATTAGCTAAAAGGAAGTACATAGGTGAATGTAAATGGGGGTCAAAGATAATTGTAAGCATAACTGAGAAATTTCCTAGAAAAATTATTGCATATGATAATGTAGAAAATGCAAAGAGGAAAATCTGTGTTGGTCTGTAGATTGATAATCCCAGGAATATAAACTCAGATACTTCAGAATAATTTGCTTCATTCATTCTTGAGTTATCTACAATACCCAAAACAAAGCAAGCAAAGCAGTTACCAGAATAATAACCTAGCAGTTGAAAGCATTATTTGTGAAATCATTACAATAAAGTGATAGTATTTTAGAAAGTATCCTTTAAAATAAATAATTATTGGAAAACACTCTTAAATTGTTTCATATTAATAAAATAATTCCCCCTAGTCTTTTATATTTTGAAGCTTTAATATCTCTATTCTACTTATATCCATTATGAATATATACTGTTTTCTAAATACTATGTTATATCCTCTGGCAAGACAATAATTCTGTTCTTGGCAGAATTACAAGCAGGTTGACTATCTGCTTTAAATACAAAACAATAAAAATCTTTAAATACAAAGAAAACATTTATGACTAAGATTAAGAGAAAACACAGGGGAAGTGTCGGTTTATATCAGTGGACTCTGCGTACAATCTGCCAAACAATAGTCATTACCTCTGAAGATGATTTAGAGTGTCCAAGGTTTATGTCCTCTTCAGTGACCACGAGACAAGGGAAGTGCATCAAGAGTAAAGTAAGCACGTGCATTAATAACTTGCTGCTTTATCCTATCAAGAATCTCATACTCACCATGTAAACGTAAAGCTACTTTTGTACTATCTGAGGAAATATAAACAGAAGGGCAAAGGTAACTGATTTCCATTGTGTCATCAGATTCTTCATAATCTGATGGAGTTCTGTGAATAATACCTTGAGGGAAAATATTTCATACATTGAAAATTGGAATATAGCTTGATATAATTTCTTTCTTTCTTTCTTTCTTTCTTTCTTTCTTTCTTTCTTTCTTTCTTTCTTTCTTTCTTTTCTTTTCCTTTTTTTTTTGTTTTTTTGAGACTTGATTTATCTTTAGCTTGGAGCCTCTTCTGGAACTAGCTCTTGTAAACCAGACTGGCCTCAAACTAACAGATATCAGCTTGCCTCTGTCTCCTGAGTGCTGGGTTTACAGGCATGCGCCACCACTGCCTGGTCTTTATATGATTTTTTTAACTGATATCTTCAAAAGAATATCAAAACTACAACTACAGGGAAATAAAAATCAGTATTATATAAAAAGATGAATAATATATTTTTCATAGAAATTTTTATAAAACAAAATACATAAGAACCTTATATTTAAGAACTACATTTCTCTGAAAACCAGGATGATTCTGTCATACTTATCTTTGTTCCACTGTAGATGGAGTTAGTAGTTTAAATGATACAAAATTGACATTTCTTCAGTTCAAAAAAGGCATATAAATTTTATATAACCTAATATATAAATTTTCCTTTTCTGTTGTATCTTTTGAAATACTTAATTTTTAGACAATCAAATCAAATAAATTATGTTTAGCTCACACATAACTGACCACCATGGTTTCTGCACTTGTAATTCCACTTCCAAGCTTCCCTCTAGACTCGGCACTGACAATGATTTATTATCTTGTCATTTACTCTCCTATGTGTCATTTTCACCAAGCCTGGATCTACTTGAAAAAAAAATTCTTATATTGCATAGTCACACAGTAGAATATATTGGTGCAAACACACCAGGGACTCATTGAAGTCAGAAATCAATTTCTGTGTGGCAAAACCAGACATGAAGGGGCAATATGATGTTTAGAATGTAGGAGTAGAAATCAAAGCAAAACAAAACACTGTAGGGTTAAAAAGAAAAGGGCCACTTAGTGACTTAGATAGTGACTAGGGAACATTAGAGCAGAATTCAGTGATCAGTTCATTATTGAACCAGAAGAGAAAAATAGTAGTTTTCCACAATGTTATGACACATATTTGAAAGGTTATATAGGTTAACCTTGATTTGAACAATGTACAATATATACTTATATATACTTTTGTCAAAATTTTCATGGTAAATACATTTTTATGTATAAGTTAAATCTTTATAATTAAAATTCAAGAAAAAAACTATGTAAGGGTTGAAGGCACAATGATAGATGTAAATCGCAGTATATTTTTTCCATCAAAGGAACTTTAATTAGCCCTAAAAGTTGTGGTCCTTCATTGTGAGGAACATAAAGCATGTACACTCAGAAGGAAAAAGTTGCACATTTTGTATTTCCAAAGAAAAGTCATAGAAAAGCATCAAGATCAAAAGTCAGGACTCAGGAGATGGTTCAGCTTGTAAAGTTTTTGCTGTGCAAGAATGAATTTTTTAGTTTCACCTCAGGATTCCATGTTAAAAATCAAAGCACAACAATGTGAGTTTCTAATATGCAGAGAGGCAGCTCCCTAAATTTCACTGGCTGAACCAGTTTAATCAAATTTTTGAGTCCCAGTCCAGTGAGATACCCTGTCTCTCTCGTACATACTCAAACAAACCAAGATATTTGAAAAACAGCAGTGATAATTGTTCTCTTGCATCCACACACAGCTGTACTGATACATGGACAAACATACCCACTACATTCACAAACACTAAGAGAAAACAATATAATTAGGTTTATATTCTGTTTTTGTTTCTAAATGCCTGTGCAACTGAATAGCTTATATTGACTTCCTTTTTTATGTCAAACTGTTCTTTGTTACATTTTGATTATGGTTTTGAAAACTATCATCATTTATATTGATGTTATAATGTTTGATACAAGGATCGAAATAGTCATGCTGCAAGGAGTAGATCTCATTTTTAGGATAAGGAAGGTCTGTGCAGGTAACTCGCAAAACAGAAACACAATGGGCAAAAGGGTTATTAACAATCAACCTTATCAGTCATTAGTAGTTTGTTATCTTTCAGTTTAGCAAGCAGTGTAATCAGGAAAGAGACCAACAATGGGTGATAAGGCATAGATGAAAGAAATAACTCTCAATATTACCAATGCTCCAGAACAAAAAGTTTTCTTTCACTCTTGAATTATGTTAAGAAAAATTATTAAAATGAGATAACAAGTTAACTTCTAGAAAACTAATGCCAGTGAAAGTTTTATGCATAAGTAAGCAACATTTATATCATATATATTATTAATGTTGAATAGTACAAACCTCTTAGTTACATAACTGTATATTTGCAATGGAATAGATTGAAGTTATTAGATTAACTCATTTTATATATGTAAGTCTGAAAATATTTTCAATTTGAAGATTGGAGATTATAAAGTTAAATATATCAAGATGAACATCCCTACAAATTCAATAGTTTAATGTCAAAACCACTAAATCATACTTTAGAAATTATAACAAAGAATAACAATATGAAAAAGTGATTTTCTCATAAAATATCAAAATTTACTCAATAAAATGCATTCTCAGAAAGAGTTTTATCACTAATATTAAATTGTTTGTGAGCAATCTACTGGTAGTTTTCTGTAAAATGTTCCCATCCTTTAGTTAGCTGATATTAGTAAGGAAGTAGATGAGAAGTAAAAGAATGGAGGAGATGGACATGGACACAGAGCAGAAAGAAACAGGAGAAAATTGAAACAAGCAAGAAAAAATACCATAAACACTAAAGGGAAAACGGATGAAAGCACACTGCTGAAATATTTCTTGATGCTTCTCTGCTCTACTCACTGCTTAAAATCTCATGAATTCTGCATGCAGACATTTTCTGTATAGCAGAAAAGTTCATGCTGTCCTCCTTCTGTCTATCTCTGCAGCCTCTGTTCCATTCCATCTCAAGCACACTTTGTTCTTTTATAACTGTACATGTTTCCTTATTTTACTTTATGTTTTTATTTAGCTAGTTGCTTCTTATTGCAAAACTTTCTTCTCTATCATTTCACCAAAAATGTCTTTCTACTTAGTTCTGGATTGGATAGCCTTCCTCTACACTTTAACATCAGACTTGTAAACATGTTATATTCCCTATTCCATTCAACAATTTAACATGACTATTCTCTTAATACCATACTAAGTCCATGAAGTTCTGAAAACAAGGGAGTGTATCTTATTAAGAAATCCTGGTCCATGGTAACTTAAATGAGTTTGAGATAGACAATTATATAAAATATAAAGATAATTGATGATACTATTTATTGATGGTGAAGATTTGCCTTCTATCTTAAAGCCACTGAAAACTCGTGCCAGAAGAAATATCAATTGCTCCTCTAGAAATTATCATATACCTGTGACTGATCTCAACATAGTCACTTTAAAGCAAGTTTCCAAGACCTTAACTAGTCTCTATGGAAATACAATAGAGAAAAGTTCTCAAGAAAAGTAAGGCAGACACTTGATAGGATAAGGAGTGAAAATTTTGACTTCTCTGTGGAAGTCCAGTATAAGTGAAGTTTCAATAAAAGCTTTTAAATAAATATTTCAATAAAGAATAAAATGTTTCGTTGTTCTGACCTGAGACATATGCACAAGAAAAATAGCTGCTAATTTTAGTAGGCTACAGACTAATTACAGAATCTCCACTTACCTGATTAATGAGAATAAAGGCAACAGAAATCTCTATTTCTAATACTATTGAGTCTCTTAAGAAACATCTTTGATACTGGGTGGAGTCTTTGGCAATGTGAAGGATGCTGGACTGAGTCCCTAGGACTTTTATCATGGGAATTCCACTATTATAACCCCGTGGATTCAAAGGGTAAATGAAATGTTGAAAATTTTCTTAAGAAATTGAATGAAAACCAAAGAAAATTCCATTTAGAAAGGCATAACAGCATAATATCCAGGAATTCAAAAATCTGTGGCCAGCAGTAAGTCAGTTGACTGCTGAACTTGCCTAAAGGTGAGACGTTCCTTTGGGGTTCCTGCTACATGAAAGAGTCTGCTAGACATTCTGCAGGACACAGAAGAAAGTGACTGACAAATTGCCGATATAGAAAGAACTGTCTTTGAAATTTCCTGCATCATAGGAAAGTCTGCTGGGTACTATGGGCCTATAGGCTAAAGATGGATGCCCAAATGGTGCAGAAGAACTTTGGGTGATTATCCAGGCAGTGAGATATCTCTGTCAATTCTAGAGTTTTGGAAGTTGCTTACAATGCACTTTCTGTTTACTTAGGTAATATTATATCCTTCTGGAGTCTTTGATGGAGTTGGAGAATAAATAGTTATAGTTTTCCTTAGATATGATAAAAGATAAAGTAGGAATAAATATTATAACTGTAATTCTTGCTTGATACCTATTTTGTTGTATGCAATTTTTCTATGTTACAGTTAAAACCTTCCTTTTTATTTAAACAAAAAAGGGGAGGTGATGTGAGATTCCCCTCTGTATGTTGTGAATAGCATTGGTTAATAAAGAAACTGGCTTGGCCTGATAGGGTAGAACAAAGATAGGCAGGGAAAAGTAAAATAAATGCTGGGAGAAAGATGGGTGGAGTTGGAGAGAAGTCATGGAGCCGGAGAGAAGTAATGGAGCCCTGGCCGAAGATAGACACACTGAAACTTTGCTGGTAGGTCACAAATTCAAGGTGATGTGCAGATGAATGGAAATGGGTTAAACTAAGATGTGAGATGTTAGCCAATAAAAAGTTAGAGCTAATAGGCCAAACAGTGATTTAATTAATAAACTTTTTTATGTGTATGTGGTTATTTAGGGAGTCTGGGCAGTTGGGAAACAAACAAATGGCCTCCTACAGTCTACACATTTTCCAACATTTGTGTGGAATGCAGACACGTGGGCATCAATTTTTTGGCATGGAAAAGAGTTACACAATAGTTCAAAATGGTGTATAACAGTGGTTTATTTATCTGGAGATAAACTCACAGAAACTGTAGTGATCTGCAGTCCTCTGTGTGCACTAGGAACTGTAACCAGATCCAACAGCCAAGAGGCCCAAGCACGCTTTTCATCTGAATATATAGTACATGAGACCATGCCCAAAGTGGTCCAGTATATTGGCTGAAGAAGTTCTCAAAGCATTTTATTTTTGAGATATTTACTATAATTACATAATTTGCCCTATTCCCTATAAAGCCTTCCATAAATCATTTTATTAATTGTTATCTGCATTATATATACATGCACACACATACATACACACACACACACAAACACACACACATTATGTATTCCTAAATGTGATTTGCTAGTCTGTATGTTACTTGTATGTATGTTTTCAGTTATGGACATTTGTTGTTAGATAACAAATTGATGTGCTCTTCCATGGGAAGACTATCTAACATTCAGCATTCTCTGTTTGCCTATAGTGTTTACTTTACTCATTAAGTAATTTTTTAATTTTTTTAAGACTTATTTATTTATTATGTACACAACATTCCTTCCATGTACATCTGCACACCAGAAGGGGGCACCAGATCTCATTACAGATAGCTGTGAGCCACTATGTGGTTGCTGGGAATTGTACTCAGGACCTCTGGAAGAGCAGTCAGTGCTCTTAACCGCTGAGCCATCTCGCCAGCCCCATACTTTTATTTATTTTATATTCTAGCCAGTTTCCCTTCCCTCCTCTCATCCCAGTCCCTCCTTCCAATTCCCCTCTGTTCCTAACCCCCAGTCCTCCTCTTTCATTTCTTTCAGGAAAGGGCAGGTTTCCCATGGATATTAACAAAAATGTGGCTTATCAAGTCACAGTAAGAATAAGCACATCTCAAAGCTGGGCAAGGCGACCCAGTTTGGGGAACAATGTCCCAAGAGACAGCCACTGCTCTTATTTTTAGGAGACCCACAAGACAATCAACCTACATAAATGTAAAATATATGCAGAATGCCTAGCTCAGTCTCATGAAGGCTCCATGGTTGTCATTTCAGTCCCTTTGAGTACCTATGAGCCTAGGTTAGTTGATTCTCTTGGTTTTCTTGTGATGTCCTTGACCCCTCTGGCCTCATACAATCTTTGTTCCCCCTCTTCATCAGAATTTCCCAAGCTCTGCCTAATGTTTGGCTGTGGATCTGCATCTGTTTCCAGCGTTGCTAGATGAAGTCTCTGTGATGACTTTTGAACTAGGCACCAATCTATGTGTGTAGCAGAATATTGTTAGGTAGCATTGCATTGACTATTTTTTACCCAGCTGTGTTTGCTTCTATCCTAAATTCTGGGTCATCTAGCCTGTAGGTCCTGGTAATTCAGGCAGTGTCGGGGGTGGGCTTATAAAACCTGGCATGGGTTTTAGGCTAGCCCAATCATTGGTCTAGGCCACACTTACCCAAGCATTTACCATAGGCAGGACAGACTGTAGGTAAAAGTTCAGTGGCTGGATTGATTTCCCATTCCCTCCACTTAAAGTCTTGTCTGGTCACAGGAGGTGAGCTGTTCAGTTTAGTATTCAGTTTTGTTAAGGTTTTTAGCTAGGATCATCCTTGTAGATTCCTGGGAGAAAACCCTGTACCAGGCTTTTACCTGACTAGAAAATGGCCCCCATTTTCTAGTAGTCACTTTCAGTACTCTCCCCATCTGTCTGCCTAACTGATGCCTTATGTTATCATCTTCTACAGTCCACTCAGAAAATCTCTTCTATTCCCCCATCCAGAGAGATCCAGGCATTGCCCTTTCAATCCTCCTTGTTACTGGGTTTCTATTGTTCTGTGGATTATAGTATAGTTTTTCTTTATTTTTTTTTGCTAATATCCACTCATGAATAATTACATACTATGTTTATCTTTCTTGGTCTGTGCTGCAGTTTGCTTGTAATTTGCACCGTAAGCTCATAGGGAATGGTGTTATAAGGAGGTGTGGATTTGTTGGAGTAAGTATTACCTTATTGAAGGAAGTGTGTCACTGTGGAGGTGGACTTTAATGTCTCACATATGCTCAAGCCGTGTTCAATGTCTCAGTTCACTTTTCTGTTGCCTTCTGATCAAAGTAGCCAGCAATATGTCTGCCTACACAGCACTATACTCGCCATCATGATAATAATGGATTTAACCTCTGATACTGAAAGCAAACCAGACCTACTAAATGATTTTCTTGTAAGAGTTGCTATGGTCATGGTGTCTTTTCACAGCAATAGAAACTCTAACTAAGAAAGAAAGAAGCTGTAACCGGGGACTGGAATATTTCTGTGATAGTCCAGGCTGTGTTTTGTTTGGAGAAATATGGACTTTGGAGTTTGGGTTAGGAAAACAGTGGGATGCTTTAAGTGGTACTTAATTGGCCATATTAGTAGGAGCATGGAAGACAGTGGGGCAAAGGGTTATTTGAACTGTGATGGTCCAAGAGCTTATAGAAGAGAAGACTATTAAGATGCAGCCTATATTTTTTGTGATATTTTGGTGAAAAAAAGTAAATTATTTTTGCCATAATTCAAAGAGTTGTTCTGAAGGTAAAGTGAAGGATTTTGCAACAATTCTATAGACAGAGGAAAACTCAAAACAGCCTGGTATAGACTCTTATTGTGTTATTATTAGTGTTAACTCTGATTAAGATTTATGATAGAAAGGGTCAAGATGATCAAATAAAAACACAAAAGGTACAGAATGTGAAAGAGGCATCAGGAAGTGAAATAGACCTAAATCCTATGCTCAAGGAGCCACATGGATTAAGAAATGAAATAAATGGATTGGTGACCTGAGAGCAAGATCCCACCTAAGTAAGATTTCAATTTGTGAAATGGAAATAGGGAAAAGCTTTGAGGCAGGTGTTGTGGAGCATATCTTTAATCCCAAATCTGGGAAGGCAGAGAGGCAGACAGATCTCTGAGTTTGAGGCCAGCCTGGTCAACAGAACAAATTTCAGGACAGTCAAGCTTAGGCTGTGAAAGACAGAATGCTAGGAAAGACATCATTGAGTGAAAGGACCATCTTCCAGTCACAGAAAGCAACAGAACTTGACAGTTTTTACCATGGTTTTTATTTCTTTAGAGATGAGGAAAGAAAAAAATGGCTTATGGAATTTGCCTCCATACCTATGGAAAGCTTTTGAGGTCAAGTATGTGTCAGAGTGTCCCTGAATGGAAGCCTAGAGAGGCAATTTTGTGAAACTGTGAAACTGAAGGCCAGATTACTTTGAAAAGCCCAAGACTCTGGCAATGCCAGCACCATGAGATAACTGCTAAGGAAAGCTTCTCATGGGGATTGCAACCAGCTCAAGAGAAAGAAGTATGTGGTGTCAACAAAACTGAAAATAGTTGGAGATCTGAAGAGCATTTTGGCATCAGACATGGAGGTGCAGCTAGTTTTCCATCTTGCTTTGGTCCTGTATTTTTTCACTATGCTCCCTTCACTGAATTTCAGAATGTATCTTCTTCCAATATATGTTAGAAGTTTGCAATCAGTTTTTGCATTATGATTTTAAGGGATTACAATTAACAGTGTATGAATCTTAGAAGAGAATTTTTGCTTTGGACGTTTAGTCATTATACCTATACAGGGAGACTCTGTATACCCTGGGGACTTTGAAATTGTACTGAATGGATTTTGCATTATGATACTGTTGGAAGCTTATGGGGGCCAGGGAATGGAATGTGGTAGTTTGAAAATAATTCGCTCCCATAAGCACATAGAAATGCCACTATTTCGAGGTATGACTCTGTTGTAGTAGGTATGGCCTTGTTGGATGAAGTACGCCACTGTGGGGGTGAGCTTTAAGTCTCATTCATGTTCATATCACACCCAGTATCTAAGTACACTTCTCTGTTGCCTTCTGATCAAAATTTAGCCAATACCATGTCTGCTTGCATGCCACCATGCTCCCCACCATGATGATGATGGACTAATCTTCTAAAACTGAGCAAGCCACCCCCAAAAATGTTTATCCTTATTAAGAGTTGTCATGTTAATGGTGTCTGTTTACAATAATAGGAACCCTAACCAAGACAGTCTTGCTTACTTCACTCAGGATGATTTTTTCCTAGTTACATCTGTTTTCAGATTTCATGATGTTATTGGTTTTAACAGCTGAGTTAAAAAATAGACCACATTTTCTTTATCCATTCCTCAGTTGAGTGACATCTAGGTTGTTTCCACATTCTGGCTATTGCAAATAAAGTTGCTATAAACACAGGTGAGCAAGTAGGTTTGTGTTATGATTGAGCATCATTTGGGTATATGCCCTAGAGTGGTATAGCTGGGTCTTATGGTAGATTGATTCCCAGATTTCTGAGATACAATCACACTGACTTTCATAGTATGTGTATAAGTTTGCACTCATACCAGCATTGGAGAATGTTTTCCCTTGTTTCACATCCTCTCAAGCATGAACTGTCACTTGCGTTTTTGATCTTAGCCATTCTGATAGGTATAAAATGTAATCTCGAAGTAGTTTGGTTTGTGTTTCTCTCATATCTAAGGATGTTGAACATTTCTTTAACTCTTCCTAGGTTGTAGGCAGAGGCCACTTGTTTTTCCTGGCTAGCCAGATCCAAAATAATCACAAAGAAACTATCTTATTTGTAATTCTGTTTGGCCAATTGCTTGAACGAATTGCTAGCTAACCTTTACATCTAGATTCAACCCATTTCCATATTTTTTTATATTCTACCACAAGTGTTGTAACAAGTTTCAGCTGGTAGCTTATGTCTTTCCCCTTTGGTGGCTTCATGGTGTCTCACTGACCAGGCCTTCTTTCTCCCAGCCTTCAGTTTATTTTCTCACCAAGTTCTATTCCGCTAAGCCACAGGCCGAAACAAATTTATTCGTCAACCAATAAAAGCAACACATAGACAGAAGGACTTCCCACTCCACTAGGTCACTTGAGACTTCTTTGTTTAGATCTGTACATTTTTAATTGGATTTGCTAATATTTAGTTTCTTAAGTTCTTTATATATTTTGGATAGCAGCCTTCTTTTGGATGTGATGTTGATAGATATCTTACCCCATTTTGTAGTCTACTATTTTGTCTTATTGACAGTATCCTTTATCATATAGAATCTTTTCAGGTTAAGGAGGACACATTTGTTATGGGTTGATCTTTGTGTCTATGCTATTGGTATCCTGTTCATTAAATTGTTCAAATGCATTCATGACTGTTTCCTACAATCTCATCTATCAAATTCAGTGTATCTGCACTTATGTTGAAGTCTTTGATCCATTTGGATTTGATTTATGTAAAGGGTGATAGATATGGATTTATTTGCATTCTTCTATATGTCAACAAGCAGTTATGCCAGCACCATCTGTTGAAGATGCTTTCTGTTTGTTCATTGTATAATTTTGACTTCTGTGTCAAAACTCAGGTATCCATAGGTGTGTGAATTTACAGCTGTCATATTGCATTTGAATTTGGTATGTTCTTGATTTTCCAAATATTTGAGTTGGAACACAAAGTCCTTTATTTTTGCTTTTTCTTATTTTTAAATGTCAGAACTTAGAATTTTAAATTTCCCTTATAATATTACTTTTAATGAGGTGTTGTAGTACTGTTATTTCAGTTTCCTTCTAGTGTATTCATTGATTTCTTCTTTGACCTGTTCATTAAAAGCTAATAGTTTAATTTCCATGAGTTTGTATATTTAGTAGAGATATTTTGTTAACAATTTTCCTTTTATTCCATTTTGATCAGATAAGAAACAAGGAGTGATTTCAATTTTTAAATAACTCAAGATTTATTTTGGGTCCTATAATATGGTTTATTTTAGAAACGCCTCCATGAGCTACTGAACAGAATGTGTATTCTTTGGACATGATTTTAATTAATCCTGATGTTTCTCTGAGTGTTTTTGTCTTTGTTGTGTTTGTTTGTTTGGTTGGTTTTTGTTGAGATGACCTGTACTTAAATTATCTATATTTAATAGATTGATGTTAATCTCTAAAGGCAGTAGCATATATTTTATGAAATTTTATACCTCAGCATAGTGTGTTTTCTTGGCTAGCCTTTACCCTTGGTTAAAATGAGTATCCTTCTGTAACTCTGATTCATTTCTCTTTAAATTTTCTTTTTATAAGATACTAGGATGGCAATGCCTGCTTGCATCTTCATCTCATTTGCCTGGATTACTTCTGTCCATCCTTTTATCCTAAGGCAGTGCCTACTTTTAATGTTAAGATAAGATTCTTGTATACATTAGATAGATTGATTTTGTTTTTTCATCCATTCAACAAACCTGTGATATTTAAAGTTATTATTGAAATATGTGTGTTAATTATGGTCATGGGATGCCTGTTGTGAAATAATAATTTTGTACACTGTGAAGAAGTGTCAGTTGAAATGGTTTAACAAAAGGCTAAATGGCCATTAGCGAAGGAATAATTTGGGGAGCAGAAAGAAAGCTGGGAGAAGAGGGAGACATAAATGATGCAAGAGGAAAGGCAATAGGCAACATCCACAAGCCACTGATAGTATATGAATTAATAGAAATGGTTCATTTAAGTTATAAGAACCAGCTAGAAAGAAACCTATACCACAGGCCAAATTTTAATAATGGACAATAAATCTCTGTGTGGTTAATTGGGAGCTGAGTAGCAGAACAGATAAAGATTCCTTATAAATCCCATCATCAATATCTTATTTTTACCATAATTATACATTGCAAAGAATTGCCTCTTTAACAAATATTACTGGGGAAACAGAATTTCTTCATGTAGAAGGATAAAAGTGGATTGATATATCAACTGTATAGTCATAGCATAATGAAGTTTGAAACTTAAAACTTTCAGAAAAAAAAGTAGCAAAAACATTTAATATATAAGTACAAGCATGGAAATCATTAATAGAACATTTATTTACTTGTTCTGGAAATAAGACCAATAATTAACAAAATAGATCTTATGAATTTTAAAGGCTTATGCATAGAAAAGAATACAGGTAGCCAAGTAAAGAGAGAGCCCATAGAATAAGAATATACATTTAGATCCCATAGAATGGGAATACACATACACACCAGTTATGTATGTAGGATAAAATTAATATGTAGACTTTATGGAGAATTTAAAAACTAAATGAAAGGAAATCATACAATACAAAAAATACATGGGATATTAAATAAATAAAGTCCTTAAAACACGAAGTACAAATGTCTGATCAACATGAAGGTATGTTTAACCTCACTATTCATCTGAGAAAGATATATTAAAATTACATTGAGATTCCATTTAACCAGTCATAATGGCACTCATTGAGAAAACAACAAAATATGCTAGGATGAATGACGACTACGAGAGCCCTTACACACTGATAATGTAAATGTCAACTGTCCACAATGGAAATTCTAAATAAATAAGTAAAACTATTAAAAGATCTACCATATATAAATCAACTATAACACTCTTAATTGTTTAACCGTAAGATTCTCAGCCAATCTTTCACAGAGAAACTTATATATAATGTTTATTACAGTACTATTCACAGTGGCTACATTAATAGATTTATCTCGGTCTCCAATCACAGATAAATAAATAAAAAATGTGGTTTACATACATAATGTAAATGCTTTCTGGCAAAAGGAGTAAAGTTTCATCACTTGTAGGAAAATCAACATATCTACATGTAATCATACTTACTGAGTTAAATCAGTCCCTGTACAATAAATGTTTTCTGTTACATGGGATTCCTGGGTTTTATATAAGCATGTAAGATCACTTATGTATTTATATATGACCCAAAAGTAGAAGTGACACCAGCTTTCTAGAGGAAGAAAGGAGTTAGCAAAAACAGCAGGAGATGAGGGAGGGTAGAGGTTATGGTCCAAATATGTTCAACTTATATGATGGATATATTTTCTTAGGGTTTCTATTTTTGTGAAGAGACACAATAACCAAGGTAATTCTTATAAAGAATTAAATTAAGTGTTTATTTAATTGTGTGGCTTATAATTCAAAGTTTGAGCACATTATCAACATGGTGGCAGATGGTAACATGCAGGCAGACATGGTGCTGAAGGAGCTGAGAACTCTACCTCTGATCCACAGGCCACAGGATGTGAACTGAGACACTGAATGTGGCTTGGGTATATATGAAGCTTCAGGCCTGCCCCCACAGTGACTCACTTCCTCCAACAGGGACACACCTACTCCAACAAAGCCACACCTCCTAATAGTGCAACTCCCTATGAGCTTATGGGGTTCAATTACATTCAAACTACCACATACGTACCAGAATGTTGTGTGTTATAAATGTATCACTATGTATAATGAAAATATAGAATTACTTAAAAAACCAGAATCTTGGCTGAGAAGTAGGCAACATTGAAAATCAGATACATGTGGCAATAATTTCTCAGAACCCTTTTGTATATGATAGGAAACATTGCAAGTTTCTGAAGAAGACTGAAACCCCTGAAGTGAATTTAATCAAGTTATACATGTCCAGGGTGCTAAGGAAAGACTAATATCAAAGCCAACATCCTTTCAGATATTTCATTGTCTTTCCAGTTGTGAGACCTGATCTTGCAGGCATAATTCTTCTGATCCTGCAGGAATGGTTTCATTTTGCATAGAAGGCTGCTTATCAAAAAGCCCAAATAATTATAAAATATCTTCCTTTCCTTTTCCTTCCTATAATCTACCATGTTTCCCACATTGCTCTATCTCAAATTCCTTTCCTCTTTTTCTTCAAGTGTTAATATATATTCTTCAGTATATGAATACAACCTTCTCTGTCCATATAATATTATCTGTTTTTACTTAAAAAATAGTAGCTTCATTTTTTCTTTTCTTTTATTTTAGTAAGCAGGTTGTTGCAGAAGCCTTCAATGTCTCCCATTCTCAGTTATGAGTTTAGAGTCATCAATACCACTGCAACAGAAGTTTCCAGGCAGGTAACAGCCAGAGGCAACATGAATAATGGACTTCCACATAGTTACTCTGGCTACATGAACCACAGACATCTATATATCTCTAGCAACATAGACCTTATCATGGCCTCCAGAGACAACATGGACAATGGACATCAATATAGATCCAGCATGATCACAGACTGCAACATGGTCTCCAGTGATCACATGGACTATGGGCATTCATACAGCCTCTAACAGCACCGTAGAAGATGGACCTCAACATGGTCCCTAGTGGAAGCACAGACCATTGACCTCATCATGACCTCTGCTGCCAACATTGACATAAGACATCAATACAGCCACCAGAGCAGTAGGGATCACATACTTCAACATAGTGTTGCACTGTAGGAGAGACCACAGAAATCAACATGGTCCTGATCATGAACATCAACATGGACTCCAGAAGCAGCATGGACCACGGACACTAACATTAAGACCATAAACATTAACATGGTCTTAGGCAGTAGCACAGGCCACACACCTCAACATGGTCTTCTGCAGCAACATGGACCAAGGGCATCAACATGGCTCATAGCAGACATCAACAAAACCTCACAAACATAGAGGAGAGTCCTTAAAATTGTGATAACAGTGCTAAAGTGTAGCGCTTCACAGGTCCAATGAGTTTATGGGCAATAGAATTGTACTTGGTGTATATTTTTCTTATTTTTTGGTGGGTGGAGGGCTCAAGGTTGGATCGCTAGACATAGGAGAAATGAGAAGTGGGTATGATTGGGATGCATTGTGTGAAATTCCCAAATAATTGAATAAAAAAATATTGTGTTGGAAAAAATAGCAGTCAGGTAGGAGATGGCATATTTCTTGAAGCTAAGCAGTTACTTTGTTTTTAAATTCTGTTATGAAAATTCTTTTATGAAAACCAAAAATTACTTTAATTTTTTTTTCTGACCAAGATTACAGGTCCTTAGACCATCTGGTGACAGAGTAGGAACCAAGTGACATGTAAAGTCTTATAATCTGATGCATATTTGAATAAATCAAGCTGTATAATTTCTCATTTTAATCTGTTAAATTAAATGAATGTATTTCTTTCACTTTCCAATCATCATTATTGACTTAATATGCGTCTAATATATAATGAAATGTAAAATTGGTATTATAGCTTTATTCTATCTGTGTCTTACAGCAATGACAGGAACTGTCTACTTGATATTATAATATCTACAATCTGCTCACTGATATTAGCTGACGCAATAACTAACTTAAAGACAGTCTACTACCTGGGAACAGTGATTTTCTTTAAAGAAATTATTGGTAATGACTTAATACATGATGGTTCTTAGCTCTATAAACTTATTCTATAATTAAAATTTTAGTATTTGCTCACTCCTCCTACCATGGGTATTCCACTGCAGAATTCCCATGGTAAATGGGCTGAGGACTATTAGGACACCAGTATCAAGTGGTCACTAAGAGCTGGATTTTATGCTCTGGTGATCTAACATCCTGGTTATGTTCCAAAAGAACTCACAGGAACTAGAAAAGCTTTTTTTAAAAAACCAACTAAAAATATTTTTTATTAACATACATTTTCTTCTTCATTTTTGTGATCAGGTGAGTAAGAAGAAAAGAAAGGGTGGGCTTTTGAAGTGTCAGAAGGATAAGGACTTCTTTCTCCTAGCAATTCAACATTATTTATTAGATATCTTTTATATGCTAAGTTTTCATGATGAAACTAAAGGATTTTGCTTCAGGATACATAGAAAGAGATGCACACTACTCTACTTGGTGACTTTTTGGATTGTGTCTCAAGGATATTTTAAATGTAATAAATTCACAAATCATTTTTTCTCATTTTACTCCCTATACTGATTCAAGGGAATTTTATAGTTTCTATTCCAGATTTATTGTATCTCTCTCCCAAAATAGGACAGCAACCGAAGTGTTACACTTTAGGAACCGCAGGTCTTATGCTTGCTGGATGATATTTTGTAGAAAGAGAATGAACACAATCATTTTTAACTTTATCAATGATGCCTCTGCAACATATATGTACCTTGCTTTATAGCAATACACGTTTAGATGTGTCCATTATACTTCGATGGCTTTAAAGCTTCCATACATAGTTGTAGAAAAGTAATTTGAAGTTTCTGGAGCAGTGAATATAAGATTCTTAAAAAATACCTACTTTTGACAGGATTGGTTTTTATATGGCATCACTGCTTTTTATCATAGGTCATAGAGGCATGTTGAACAAAATTATATTTTAAATAAAAAACAAATGCATCATGCAAATTTCTTGCATATTTATTATGAAGCCTTATTTTGCTTTGAACAAATATTTAAGATACTGACATTTATACTTGTTTTTCTTCCATTTTATCTTACCCTTATAAAAAATTTAAGGCTATGAATAATTAATTTCCTATTAGTGGGCAAATAATGTTTTACTGATAATAAAGCATTGAAAAAAATCTTTTTACAAATACTTCTAAAAGTATATAAACAAGACTATTGGACAATAATCTCTAAGAAGACATTACCAATAACTTCATCACTTTCAGCAGGGATAATAGGTGAAAGTAGTAAATGGGTCACTTTAATAATAACATATGTTTATAGTGACTTGCTCTTTGATAAAGATGCTATAAACAGCTATTACAATGAAAGCATTCAAAATTATTTGTAGAAATTTGGAAAAAATAGAGTTGAAAATACCATATATTCTGTAATTCCAATCTTTACTCAAAACAGAAATGGGTAATATGAAAGAATCACCAAAGAATTTTGTAAAAACAAAATTTGGGTATACCTCCATTTACATATTTCAATTACTTTTGAATTAATCTAATTAGTGAAACAATCATGACTGATGACCCCAAACAGTTGTATAGTATACATTTTCCATTTATTTTTTAAACTCTTTCATCTTTGTTGGAAATTTTGATTTTATATGCAGAAATACTCAGTGATATAAATACACGTTTAAAGAGTCACCCACTGAGATGACAATTTCAGGTGCCAATAGAAGGATATATGGATGAAACTGTAGTTAATACAGTGACGTTTACAGCTTGAGCCAATTACTTCTTTGGAAATAACTGAAAATAGCTTAAGCTAGTTGCCACAGATAATATCCACAGTTCCCACTGTTGCTGTTTCCAGTTCTTGCTTTCTTTAAGGAGAATTAAAATTACCAGGAGAGGCATATAGTGAACTATCATTGTAATATGAGCTCTGGGAAGTTTTCTGGACAGAGTTGAATCACATGTGAATGAAGTATATTTCCCAAGGAAGAAATGAGGAATGTAACAGAAATCAAATGCACAGGTCAACATTTGCGTTAAAAAGTGTCCATAACCTCTCAAAGATTTGGATTAGACAGGGGACCCTGAATAAAACCCCGTTTATTTGCAGAGTGGATTTCAATAGATTCACATGCTTGCCAAATCTCCCTATCTTTTTTTTATTATTTTATATGATTTACTAACACCTGAAGTCTTCTCTATCAATTAATTTGTTTAAAAGATAAAGCAATATATTCATGTACTATTCAAAATCAATACTAGAGTCAATATTCTAATTTTCTAAACTCAATTTCCTTCTATTTACTAAACTCAATTTCTAGACTTAGTGCATGATGACAAGCAAGCGACAAGGGACTAATCCATATCATGAAATGTCCAACTTACTCTAATGTAGGCCGTGTAGTTTACTGTTTTCTAGGCATGAAGAAAATAAAATGTCATGTACTAAGAAACTAGAGCAGCTATCTAATTATCTATGTGTGTGAGTACTCATGAATAAGTACTGAATAATTGTATGGGCTGGAATTTGTGACTAACATACTGTCCGTATGGACAAGGAAATAACAACCAGCAAGATTGTCAAATGCCACCCACATGAGTCAGCAGTCTTGTCAGAGATGACTGTATAAAATGATACTAAAACACAAGTCCTGGGTCGAAAACAGGCTGTGAGGGGAGAAGAAACTGTTTTGGTAAAGATGAGGCATGAAGTTCACATGCGGATAAGGAAAAGTTGTACAAATGCAGGCCTGTAGTATTTCAACCATTGCAAGCAATCAAGGAAACAGAATTATTCAAGTGACTGAAGAAATTGGGACACAGTATTGAGTTGTCAGAGTATGGGAGATGGTATGAGGATTGTGACTTAGAAAAAGCCACCGAAGTTATTAAAGAAGGATTGCAATTAATCAAGTGATGCAGAAACTTCTGTATCTTCGTGTTCAAATCTCTCCATTCATCTTATTCCCATGTCTCTTGCTTTTTTATTCTATTTTGGTCATTTTTTCTTCATTCTCTTATTTAAACAACTCTGTTTTTTTTTTGAAAACCAAGAGATTGAAGACATCTTTTCAACAACACGGTTGTATCTTCAGATGTATATCAGTGTCTACAGAGATATTATCTAGTAAGCTGCTTTTTAAGGTCTCAATTTTTAAGAGACTTGCTCCTAAAACACTACTTTCCTCATCTTCTCGTATTGTGATCATACTGATTGTGCATTTTGTTTTCAGAATATTTGTTTTAGGATTTGATTAGAGTCAAAATACATGGTGCATTTGAATTAAAATATAATTAGGAAGAAAATCACTTTCCTAAATGGATATACAATGATAAGTTTTAATGAAAATTCATTTTTAAGTACCAAGCATTAAGTGGTTAATATGTAAAAACAACTGAAGAAACTCGGCATATAGAATGCTTTTCTACCAGGGTTCAACCCTCAGCATTAAAAAGAAATAAATTTTTAAAAATTACATGAAGTCAATTTTTAAATGTGAAATAATACTGGTGATCCTGGCATGTCAGAGCTGTCGCTACTCACCTAATTGTCTAATTAGCTCAACCTGTGTCCTGCCCTGTGTCATCCTAGTTGTTACTAATATAATTCTTACCATCCAGTGACCTTGTGTTAGGACCTCCTTTCATTGTCACTGCAGTGTGTCCTTTCAGCTATAGTATCATATCAAATCATTAATGCATAGAATGTCTACCTCCTCTTGTGCATTGTTGAATCTCAATCATGGAACTTGTACTAGTTTGTGCAGGTGTTCTTGCAGTGATCAGCTCAGGAGCCTGATGTGGTGCTGAGTGGCAACATGGAAATTCACTGGAGGAGAGTCAAGAGGGAGCTTGGTGTATAGCAATGCATGACTTCATAAAACATTCTTTTATAGAGGGGAAAATAGTTTAGAATGTTCCAAGAGTACAACAAAATATTACAAGAAAAACTGAACCAAAATTTTAGATGGGCTCCATGAGATTGTTACGTGACCATATTTAGATATATTGAATGTATAATTTCTTATATTCAAGAAATAAGAAAATATTAGCTGAAAACCAATAACTGTTACTTCTGATTCCTTTCAGTAATATGGTGTTAATTTAAAAAATGTTTTCTAAGTTGGTTTTAGTTTCCTACAAATTGGCATAAATTACAAACATTTTTCCTTTTATATAATTTTTCTGTGTATGAATAACAGCTTTAACCACCTGAATATATTATTCCTACTATATTTTTATTGAAGTATTTTATTTTTTAAAGTAGTTGGTGATATAATATTCACCCAATATCATGTGGTAGTGGCATCTTTTAAAGAAAGTTCATTTAATGGATCATTATTCTAAGACTATCTTTCTTTAGCTGATGCATGAATTCATATTTTGAGTTTCAGTGAAAAAGTCTCTTTCCTCTGAGTTTCACTTGTGACATATTTATTAATATTCATATTCTCTAAAAACAAAATAGTTTCATAAGATTTTAAATTTCCACATATTTCATTACTTGTGGTATAGGTCCACATTTTATACTAATTGATTATATTGACTTTCTATTTTTCATAGCCTTTATTTAATATAAATTTCATTTGATCTATATATTTTAATATTTATTGTCTCACATTTATTTCTATATAAAAGCTTGCATAGAATATTTAAATTTTGTAATGTGAGTGCACCCATTCTTCTGCAAACATTGTGCCTGTGGGTCCATACTTGCTATGGTCTTCTTCACAGAATCAAGTAAACATGTGCAATTTTCATTTTAAAAACACTTATTTTATTAACATAGCACTCTAATTACTTGTAGTCACAAAAGTCATTCTCTTTTCCTCTAAGATTGTTAATTTGGCACCGTTTTATGAGAAATTTCTCCCTTTTTGATCTATTTTTCATAGTCCATGATAAACTTACAACTGATCTGTGCTATGTTCTTCTCTTACATCTTTCCATCATGTTTTCATATTAAAGTGACTAACCATTTATTAAAGTGTTAACCCAGTTCCTTTAGCTCCTCACCAGTATGTGTAGACCTATCTGTTAACACACATATACTCCTTCATCTGAATCAGAATCTGACCAGTCATTTATTTGTTGCTGAGGTTTTGGTTACATCACGCTCCTGGATATTTCTAAGTAATTTTCTCCCTATAAATAGCTCTCACTTACTCACTCATTTAACATCACTGATTCTTTATAACTCAAGACAGACACCTTCCAGAGTGGTATGTGCTACACCTGTAAGCTAATGTATCACTCAGTCCCTGATTCATGTTCACACTACTTACTCATAGTAGCACACATACACTATTACAGATTTCTTGTTTCACTTCACACCTAGACAGAACACTAGATGAAGATAGAGTCTGTGTTTACCTCATTTGGCTGACACAAGGCACTTGTACACTCAGTTCTCTTGTGCTATCTCCAGGTTATTGAACACTTGTCAAATGAATGAACAAATTCATTTTTAAAGGTTTTAATATATGAAGAAGAATTTTCACGGGACTCAGCACTTGCTTCTTTTAAAATTATATTATATTCCTTTAAAATTTTTATTTTTTTCTGTTTATTTCAGCAAATATAACGAAGGTTAATGAATGAAACATATTATACAGAGGTGTCTGAGTTTGTGTTTCTGGGACTTTCAAGATCTAGACCAATACAACATTTCTTCCTTGCCTTCTCTATGGTGTTTTATGTAGCCATTGTGCTGGGAAACGCCCTTGTTGTGCTTACAGTGGCCTTTGACCCACATTTACATTTCCCTATGTACTTTCTTTTGGGAAACCTCTCATTTATTGATTTATGTCTTTCCACCTTAACTGTACCAAAAATGATTTCTGACCTATACTCTGGGCACAATACCATCTCATTTCAGGGTTGTGTGTTCCAGATATTTGTCCTTCATGTCCTGGGGGGATCTGAGATGGTGCTTCTGATAGCCATGGCCTGGGACAGATATGTGGCCATATGCAAGCCCCTCCACTACCTGACCATCATGAGCCCACAGAAATGCCTTTTGCTTCTTTCTGGTGCTTGGGTTATTGGTTTCCTGCATTCAGTGGCCCAATTAGCTTTTGTTGCTCATTTGAGTTTTTGTGGTCCTAATAAGATAGATAGTTTTTACTGTGACCTTCCTAGGTTCATCAAACTGGCCTGCAAGGACACCAACAGAATGGAGTTCATGGTTGCTGCCAACAGTGGCATTATTTCTATTGGCACCTTCTTCTTACTGATTGTTTCCTATATTGTTATCCTGTTCACTGTATGGAAACATTCATCAGGTGATTTATCCAAGGCCTTCTCTACACTTTCTGCTCACATCTCTGTAGTAGTTTTGTTCTTTGGACCATGCATCTTCGTGTACATGTGGCCTTTTCCTACTGTCCCAGTGGATAAGTTTCTTGCCATTTTGGATTTCATGATTACACCCATCCTGAATCCTGCCATTTACACACTGAGGAACAAAGACATGAAGGTGGCAATGAAGAGACTGAGTGATCAGTTCCTGCATTTTAGGAAAATGTCCTAAAGAATCCCTAAAAATAAAAGTTACTCAGAGTGAGTTCAATATGCTAAAACAGTAAATATCCTTTATAACTATTTTGCTTTCTGATTTTTAAGTTAATATAATCTTTTCAAATCTTAATTATGATGCTGTAAATAACATGGACTCCTAATATTTATGGATACATAAAATTCCTATTTGCAGAACCCAACTACTTTTTGAAGGTTAATTTATTTTGATTCTGTGTATAAGATTTTGACAGTGTCTCGAATACTGTATTCATTGTACATATGCAGTGCATGTGGATGCCAGAAGAGGTAAGCAGGTCCTCTGCAACTGGAGTGACTGATGGTTCTGAACCACTATATGGTTCAGGAAAACAAACTAGGTCTTCTACAATTATGCTCTTAACCACAGAGTCATCACTGTAGCTGCAAAGATCATTTTCTTCATTTACCAATCAAAGTACACCTACCCTGTATTCACATAATATGTTGTGACTAAACTTTCATAAATATGGAAATACAGATATTTTTTGTGGATTTATAGACCATATATACATTCAGAAAAGGGGTAGTCAAATTAATGGTAATTTTATTTATTAGTTTTCTGAGAATCCTCAATGTTTTTGTTATGGCTGTACTAATTAACATTTCTACTAACATTATAGAATAATTCACTTTTCTCTATCATCTTGCCAAGACTATTTTTAAAGCTTCTTCAGTGTATATTAATTATGCATAATGATGAGTTTTCATTTTAATAAAATGTAAATAAATATTGGATTATATTCATTCCCCACTGTGGTCTCTTGCCAAACTCCCACACCTTCCAATCCCCTTCATCTTCCCAACTAATTTCACTTCTACTTTTGTGAATTCTTTTGTGACTCAGTGGGTTTTATTAGGGTTCTTTACAGGAGCATAACATTTTGTTAGCGGATTCACTACTGAAGAAAATGTCTCTCCTTTCCTTATCTTTTCTTGTCATGGAGTAGTGACTCCTCTAAGAAGACACCTTCCATGTCCGAATTTTGTTGGGACCGGTGAGGTAGAGATCTTATAAGGTAATTATAGCTGTTGTGAGTTTGAGTGCAACAGCCCTGTCATGCCCAGGAGTCAACATTTCGCACACTTCTACCATTTATCAAATTCTTACATTTATTCCTTCCCTCATTCTTTAAAGATTCCTGAGTCTTGGAGGAAGTGTTATGATCTACTTCCTTATATACCATTGGTCAATCACACTCATTTCTTCTCAGTATTTTACCAGCTATGTATCTGTGATTTACCAGCGCTCATTGCTCATCTTCTCTGACATAAGTTGGAAGTATATATAGTTATATGTACATAGACATAATTATCTGAAAGGCAATCTGACCGGCAAATCATGTGCACTTACATGAGCAGCTGTTTCCCCAATAAGACATATAACCCTCCCCAGACACGGCTTTTTATCAGGGTTAAAGGAACAGATATGAATTCTCTCTTACTTATCAAGCATCAAATACTGTGAGAATGTGGTTAGTTGCACTCATGACAGAATTTTCACTATTTTAACGGTGAGCTATATCTCTGAACAACGATATTGTTGAACACACGGTAGAAAACTGAGTAAGATGACTGTTAGTAATCTCCCAAAATACTAAGTACAATACACTGGTATTACAAGGGAATAACCAGCAAGGAGATAGCTTCCAGTCCACTCCCAGATTAAACATTTTATGTCCTTACCAAGGTATGTGGTGTCTTTAGCAATTTTTTTCCTGTCTAGTAATAGTGGCCAACCAAGTATATTGGCAATTGACTGTATTGTTATGGGGGTTTAGGAAAACTTTATGACCAATAAGTCATAAAGAAATAGCAAACACAAGACACCAGAATTTTTACTCAATACTTTAAGACTTCTGTAAACACCATTTCTCTCTCACACAGGTTGCCTCTTACCAAGATCTTTTATTTCAGTTTTCTTTTGATTAGCTTATTAAGTATCAGCTTTGTCAGGCTTGTTGACCCTCCCTCCAACCCCACTTCTCCCCTAACCCTGCCCTTCCTCACTGCTTAAATCATTCTTCTCTCAGTGTTTCCGTTTCCACTTCCATATTATATTCATGCTGTGTTCTACCACCCTTGAAAAGTCTTTTACACTGGCCTAATTCTAGTCTTCCATTCTCTTCATACATGTTCCCAAATGAAAGCATGCATCTAAAGCATATGTGCAGCTAGGATGTACATATGAAAGAGTATGTGGTAGTTTCCTTTTGAGACTGAGTCTCCTCAATTAATTAATATTATTAAATTAATATTTCAAATTCTTTTAATTTTCTTACAAATTTCATAATTTTGTTCTTACACCAGTAAAATTCCACAAGGTATATTTCCCAAATTATAACTTTTCATTTACCAGTAGATGAATATCTTGACTGACACTATTTTTTTGCTATTTTAAATAGAGTACAAATAAATATGGTTGTGCACTTATTTCTAAAGAATCCTTTAGATACATGATTACAAATAATATATATGGAAATTCTATTTTAATAGTTATTTCAGGAATTGTTTGCAATGCTTTCAATATTTTACATACTAGTTTAAACCCTACCAACAATAAGGTTTCCATTTCTCCACATCCTTGCCAGAATTTGTTGACATATATTTTACTGATGATAGCACTTCCCACTGTAATGAGATAGAACATAAAAGTACTAAGTTTGCATGTCCCTGATATCAAATATACTGTCACAGATGTATGATTCAATTAGAGTACTTTTTGTAGGGTGTAACAGATTTGTCTAATTCTACTATTCTACATATGTACTCACAGGATCATATGTTAAAGATGTTGAATATTCTTAAATATGTTTTTTGGTATTTTAATGAAGTATCGGGTATTTTTAATCATATTTACTTATTTGGGTCATCTATTATTGCTCCATAAAACTTTGCATCTTTTTTTGTGGCACTAAGATGATGGTTTTAATACTATACCTCTGTAACATAATTTGAAACCTGGTGGATAATCGCTCCAGATTTGCTAGGGTTTGCTCAGGATTGTTTTGGCTATTGGGAGTCTTATATGATTTTATATGTATTTTAAATTATTTTTCCATTACTGATAGAATGCAGAATGTCATTTCATATATATATTCTCATCATATTGCTTTAGATAAGACTTCAGGAACAATTTTGAAGTCATGCAGAAAGTAGACTCCTTTCTTTTGTTCCTCATCATTACAGAAATACTTTCTGGTTTTCCTCCATTTAATATGACATTTGCTACAAATTTGATATATATATAACCTTTATTATACTGAGGTTTCCACCCCAATATTTTCAGTTTACACTGGTTTTGGATTTTGCTGACGGTTTTTTATGCATCAAATTTTTTCTGAGTCTATGTGATTGATAACAGGAATTGATTTATGAGTATTGAACCATTTTTAATCTCTAAAGTAATTAAACTTCATCACAATGAATAGTCTTTTTGTATGTTCTTGAATTTTATTTGTAATTATTTTAATGAGAAATTGTTCATTTGTGTTCATCAG
The DNA here is from genome assembly GCA_004026605.1 of Ondatra zibethicus. Taxonomy (NCBI): domain Eukaryota; kingdom Metazoa; phylum Chordata; class Mammalia; order Rodentia; family Cricetidae; genus Ondatra; species Ondatra zibethicus. The sequence continues at coordinate 96,794 of PVIU01005953.1, forward strand.
ATAGCATGGTCTGTAAATTTTTGTTGTTTGGTGATGGCAGTTGTGTCTTTATCAGGATTGAGTGTGATGATAATGCTGGGTTCATAAAAAATTCAATAGCACTTCTTCCTCTTCTGTCTATGAAATGATTTAAAAGGAATTGTAGTTAATTTTTCTTTAAGGACCAGCTAGAATTGTAAATTCAATTTTTCTAGTACTGGGTATTTTTGTGCGTTTGTTCTTGGTTTTGTTTTTAATGGTGAAGAAGGCCTTTTTATACCTGTTTTCATCTCATTGCTTGTGATAGATACGTTTATCTCTTGAGTTTTTAGTAATAACTGTTTTTTCAAGTCTGTAATTGGGCTTCAGTGTGGGTGTTAGTCCATTCTTCTTCTGATTAAAAGTAGCAAACTTGTTTCTGCATACTTATCAGACACCTCAATTTTCTTTTTTGGAAAAGTGTTTTACTCCTGCAACATTACTCAGATAGACAAGAAAAACATAAGATAAAACAAAACAGTAAGTACTAAGAAAGAAGAGGTATGGGGAAGGTGAATTTTAGGTAATCCATCATAGGATACATAATGCCTACAAAGCTAGACTGAACTACATTGAGAGACAAATTTAAAAGTAAAAATAAACAAGGTGAGACTTGTATAATGAGCAGGAACCAATCTGAAGTATACTAAGATACTAAGTCATATAAAAACTAACACCCAGATTGAAAGTATATTAAAATGGGTGAGATAAGCACTATCATCTTTTAACCCAATCTCATGAAGCAATGTAGAGGACAGTAAATGGTTTGAAACATAATGCAACATAGATATTTATTATTTTCCTGTGACAAGTGTGTCAGCATAATAACTATAAAACAAAAGAATAAACATGGATATGTGCATTACAATTAATAAAAATGGCAAATATAATTAATAGGCAGAGTTACAAAATGAGAATATAAGATTGATTTTACATATGTTTAAAAACAGAAAGTTTAAAGTTGATTCTAAAATATGAGAAATTTCAACAGGCAACTCAAAAAAATCAAATGATGTAACGTTTTTAAAATTTGTGAAATATGAATTTTCAAACAAGAGTGTATACAAAGGATAAAAAGACAAAAAAGCATGCTTTAAAATTCAAGATATGTACAGGATAAACAATAACTAAAGTATATCATAATAAAGCTCCTTGGAATAATATGGAATACAGTGCTGCATAGGCAAATATAGCCAACAAATATAGCCAACAAAGGAGAAGATACAATCATTATTTCAAGAACTGAAGAAAAAAACACAATCACATTCTCAAGAAAATTAGTATTTATCAACAGGAAGATATTAAGAAAACTGATATTTTTCTGAACTTTAAATACAAAGGTAAGGAGATGGGTAAATGGGTAATGTGTTAATTTCATAAAGACCTGAATTCAATGCCCAGAATTTATGTAAATGCTGATTGAGCCAACTTATAACGCAAGAGATCCCTCAGACATGATGGCTAGCTAGCCTATCCCAATAGGTAAGCTCAGGTTTCCAGTGAAAGATCTTTCTTCAATATATAATAAGGAAAGTAATAGAGAAAGTCACCTGATATTAATCTCTAGTCACCTAACCACCAAACACAAACACACACACACACACACACACACACACACACACATACACACACATACACATTCACAGGTACCTTTATACACATAAACCAACACACACACACACACACACACACACACACACACTTACCAGAGAGACACATATATTCAAGAAACACACAGGATAAAAAGAATTTATTTAATACAGTCAGAAAATCAAAATTAATACCTTCAAAGTATTAATCACAAAACTGATGACTATGCAATAGAAAATGTGAAAGTCTGATGAAATTAAAACTAACTTAAGGCTACCCAAAGGACCATAGATTGTCTAATAAAAGACCTAACATCAGCTATGAGAAACCATCTTTTGAATTGTTGTTCAGAGTTGTCCAAGAGACTCCCCAAATTATTACTTTTGCCCTTGGTTTCCCCCCTCACAATGTAAAAGGTAAATCCCTATTGCTGAAGACACCATGCACTTCAGACATGGGACCATGAGGATCCAAGCTAGAACTGACTTAAAAATTTCCTCCCTGAGAACTAGCTCTCATGGTACCAGAAGGCAAAATGTCAAGTAGAGTTCCATAGGAGGGAAACAATCAAACGTACTATGCTATGAAACACACCTAGCATGGAATAATAATCCTAAGGGTCCAATAGTGAAACACCTACCTGGGTAGTAATTAATAGTTCTCTAATGGATTTAAGGCCAAATCAAAAAGAGGAAAGTAATTTCTGGTACTGGAAACCTAGCCAACTACTCAGGGTTTGTAAAGTCTAGGATCTTAGGGGAGAACATAAAACTCAATCAGGATAATACCCAATCTTTCTCTAAATTATTCTCTAAATATTTATCTTTATAATCAGAGAGAAGTATAGTTTTTAACCTTTATTAACAAATTTTCTCTTTACAAGAGATGGAGACCATTACAGAAAACATCTGACCACAAACAGTATTGGGGAACCCATTCCCAGCTGATACATCAACAATATAGCTCCTGCAACTAGCACTCAGAAATAATAACAGAGAGAGGACAGAAAGACTGTAAGAGCAGAGGAACGGGAAGTTCTTGGTTAGACTGTGCCTCTGTAGCATATCTTGCATTTTCATTTTTAATTTCAGAGAATATACACTCATTAAGTCTTACCAAAATGGCTGACAAACAGGACCTGGACAAGAACAACACCAATAGACATGCTAACATGGAAGGGGGAAAGTACTTAAAGTGAAGAGCTAAGGAATGCTGAGAACTGAAGAAAAAAATCCTATCCATGAAAGAGCATACCTGTTGGTTATCCAATACAAGATGGTCAGCTGGGAATACACAAGCATACAAATAGTAGCAAGTAGCAAATGAACTGATAAGATTGTATTTAGAAGTGTGTGTGTGTGTGTGCGTGTGTGTGTGTGTGTGTGTGTGTGAACAAATAAAAAAAACAAAAAACAAAGCCTTCAATCAGAACTAGAACAGTAGTTCTGGATACATCTGAAGAGTTGGGTGAAAATGAAGGAAGGAGAGAAAGGATATAGTAACAGCATGGTATCAAAAATATAATTTAAAATGCTTTAAGGAATAAAAAGCAGACTTTATTCAACTCTACAATTAAGAAGATCCAAGTGGCAAAGAAAGTGTATAACACAGAAGGAATATAAGACCAACCCTGGGAACTAATATAAAGTGATGATAGGCTTAAAGCAGTACATAACATTGGAAGAGTACAAAAGAAAATAATAAAAAATATTTTCTAGGGTGAATCCGCCTTTCTGGGTGAGGCAATTGTTCCTGCAGCCAAAAGCAAGCTTAGCCTTAGATATGAGTAAAATTGTTAGAGAGTTAATCAGGTTAAAATGTACAAACAAAAGCTCCTTAAATTAAAACCAGAAACCACCAGGACAATGATCATGTTATAAATGATTGAAGCCTTCTGGTCTGCAGAAGGAATAATACTGTACATATCAGAGAGGTACACCTCTCTCTGGGTCATGGGGGCAGTAGGTCAATACTGTTAACCAGTTTTTCTTTTTAATTTTGTGTGTGTACATCTCTATGTGTTTCATGACCATGTGAGTATAGGCACCCATGTAGTCCAGAGTTGTCAAATCTAGAATTGAAGTTAAGGTGATTGTGAACCACACAACATGAGTTCTGGAGACTAAATTTGAGTTGCACTTTTTAATTGTTGAACTTTCTCCACCACTGCGTTAAGAGTTGTTAAATATTATGATTACTATTAAGTATTAATAATACTTTCTGTTTTTAGTTTTCATCAAATCTTTATTGTATATATCTCTAATGCTTTGGGTAAATGAATAAAACTGTCAAGAGTGGGTCTTTGGGAGGCCTTTCCCTTAATTATGGCAATTTGAGCAGGGGATTATTTCCCGAATAGTTCCTTTAGTTAGTGCTAAGCAGAGAGAATGACCACATCGAAGTTCTACAATCTCAACACTTAAGTTTCCAAGGAGACTTCAGAAACAAAGGAGACAATTACAATCATGAATAGAGATATGCTCAGCTCATGACCCATTGAAGCAACCCTATTCTAGAAGTAGAAACTCTCTAATCAACACAAGACTCATATACAACCTGGTGACTTAAATGGGGGCGGGGAGGTTAGAGATTTATGTCACATGTTTTGATAACTGATTTTATAATGGGACAATAAAGATTAAATAAACAGCAAATGTAATAGGTACCAGTAATTTGTCATTGCCTTAAATTTCACTTGAGATAACCAAAATCACAATTTGAAAGATTATTTACTGCACCGCTAGGGTTATATTTAGAAAGTGATCTCTTGTATCAATGCATTTAAGTGTACTTCCCACTTTCTAGTCTCCAAGGTTCAGTGTGGCTAGCTTTATGTTGAGGTCTTTGATCCATTTGGACTTGAGTTATGTGCATGGTGCTAGATATGGGTCTATTTTCATTCTTATAAATGTTGATATCCAAAAATGCCAGCACAATTTGTTAAATATGCTTTCTTTTTCCCATTTGATATATTTTGTGTCTTTATCAACTATTAGGTGTTCAAAGGTGTTTGGATTAATATCTGGGTCTTCGATTCGGTTCCATTGATCCTCCTGTCTATTCTTATGCAAATACCAGGCTGTTTTCAGTACTATAGCTCTGTAGTAGAGTTTGAAGTCAGGGATTGTGATGACTTCAGAAGTCCTTTTATTGTACAGGATTTTTTTTTTTTTTTTTTTTTTGCTATCCTGGGTTTTTTGCTTTTCCTTGTGAAGTTGAGTACCATTCTTTTGAGGTCTGTGAATAGTTTTGCTGGGATTTTGATGGGCATTGCATTGAATCTGTAGGTTACTTTTGGTAAGATTGCCATTTTTACTGTTATTTCGACCTGCCTGAGAGCATGGGAGATCTTTCCACTTTCTGGTGTCTTCTTCAATTTCTTTCTTCAACAATTTAAAGGTCTTGTCATACAAGTCTTCCACTTGTTTGGTTAGAGTTACTCCAAGATATTTTATGCTATTTGTGGCTATTGTAAAAGGTGTTGTTTTTCTGATTTCTTTCCCAGGCCTTTAATAATCTGTGTACAGGAGGGAAACTGATTTTTTTGAGTTAATTTTGTATCATACTACATTACTGAAAGGGTTTATGAGTAGTAGAAGTTCCTTAATAGAATTTTTGGGATTGCTTATGTAAACTATCATATCATCAGCAAACAGTGAGAATTTGACTTCTTTTTCTATTTGTATCCCTTTGATCTCATTTTGGTGTCTTATTGCTCTAGCTCGGACCTCAAGAAATATATTGAATAGATATGGAGGGAGTGGACAACCATGTCTTGATCCTGATTTCAGAGGAATCATTGGGAGTTTCTCTCCATTTAGTTTGATGTTGGCTTTTGGCTTGCTGTATATTGCCTTTATTATGTTACTTCCTCAATATAACCCCGGCAGCAAAGAGACTGAGAGAAACAATTAATTAATGGGACATCCTGAAACGGGAAAGCCTCTGTAAAGCAAAGGACATGGTCAACCAGACAAAATGACAACTTACAGAATGGGAAAAGATCTTCACTAACCCCACAACAGGCAGAGTTCTGATCTCCAAACTCTACAAAGAACTCAAGAAATCGATCATCAAAAGAAAAAAATAATCCAATAAAAAATGGAGTACAGACCTAAACAGAGAACTCTCAACAGAAGAATCTAAAATGGCTGAAAGACACTTAAGGAAATGTTCAACATCCTTAGTCATCAGAGAAATGTCAATCAAAATAACTCTGAGATTCCATCCTACACTTGTAAGAATGGCCAAGATCAAAAACACTGATGACAACTTATGCTGGAGAGGTTGTGGGGTAAAGGGTGAGGTAAAGAGAACACTGAGTTTATTTTTCGATCACTGAGTTTATTTTCTCTATCATATCTTCAGCGTCTGAGATTCTTTCTTCTATTTCTTGTATTCTTTTGGTTATACTTGTCTCCTGTGGTTCCTGTTCATTTATCCAGATTTTCCATATCCCGCCATCTCTCCGTTTGTGTTTTCTTCATTGCCTCCATTTCATTTTCAAGTTTTGAATTGTTTCACCTTTTCTTTAAAGGTCTCTATCACTTTCATAATGTTACATTTAAAGTCAATTTCTTCTACTTCTTCTGGGATAGGTTGCTCAGGTTTTCCTGTTGCATACTCGCTGGAGTCTGGTGTTATCATGTTGCTTTTCAGGTTGTTGGATGAGCTCTTGGATTGGCTCCTGCCCATCTCTTCCTTCGAATGTGTTCAGGAGAGTTTCAGTGGCTTGGTCCCTCAGTACAGATACTGGGTGTATCCACCAGCACTGGATCAGGGCCCCTTGCTGGCCCAGGACCTCGCAATCGGTCCGGATGTATCTGCCGGCACTGGATCAGGGCCTCTCTACATTTTCTTAATTTACTCTTTGTCCCTTCCACTTTCCTTCTCTTTTTTCTGTGCCATCTTTGCTTCTCTCTCTTCTTCCTCTTTACGTTCTCTGCCTCCTTTTTAACTATCCCAATTTCAATAGTTTTGCTACACATCATAAAATATATCTACAATGACAATTGCTGTTTCATTATAACTGATGTTATATCATCATCCTTTATCAAAATTGGATGATATATTAGGATTTGATTTGTAAGTTAAGACTATGTTAAAAAATTTTAGTCACAACTTCATAATTATGGTAAGAACCACACATGTTTTATAGGTGAAATGTCAGGAGATAAACTATAGAGCAACATAATTAAAGATCTAGATCGAAAACTGATTACAGAATATCTTAATTATTTAGGAAACAATAAAACTTTTCTATAAGCTAAGAAAAAAACTCTAAATATATATTTTCTGTGGAACTATATATATATAACTATATAAAAAGTATATATATGAAATATAAATATCTAAGTAACTTATGAAAATATTCTTTATCATTACTAATATACCGCTATTAATCATGACTCCTGGGTTTCTGCCTTTGCAGTCTGCTTACTTTAATAATCATAATAATATACATATTAAAGTTATTAATATGGTGTTTGTATTACACAATCTATAGTCAACAAGGTTGGAAGCAAGAACATAAATAGAAATTGTCAAGTGTACAGAGATTTTTCTATAATCAACTTATTAAAAGCACTTAATATTGAGTAAGTACACTAAATTCTTCTAGGAATTTTCTACTTCAGATTTTTAAGGCTTGTTTTTTGTCTTTTTGTTGGTTTTTTCATAATTTTTTTTAATTTAAAACTTAGACTTCCTCCCCTTCTCCCAGTCCCTTCCCGCTCCCCCACTGCCCCTCCTCCCTCTCCCTGCATCCTTAAGAGAGGGCAGGGCACCCTGCCCTGTGGGAAGTCCAAGGCCCTCCCCACTCCATCCCGGCCTGGGCCTGGGAAGGTGTGCTTCCAAATAGACTAGGGTCCCAAAGAGCCAAAACATGCAAATGAGATAGGTACCAGTGCCATTATCAATGGCTTCTCAGTCTGCCCCCTTTGGCAGCCACATTCAGAGTCCGGTTCAATCACATGCTCGTTCGGTACCAGTCCAGATGGATTTGGTAAGCTCCCATTAGATCAGGCACACTGAATCAGTGCGTGGACCGGCACCTCGCAGTCCTGACTTCCTTGCTAATCTTCTCCCTCCCTCTGCTCTTCAACTGGACCTTGGGAGCTCGGTCCATTGCTCTGATGTGGATGTTGATCTCTGTCTCTATCTCCATCCATCGGACGAAATTTCTATGGTGATAATCAAGATATTCATCAATGTGACTATGGGACAAGGCTAGTTCAGGCACCCTCTCCTCTGCTCCCCAAGTACCTAGCTGGGGACATCCCCTTGGACACCTGGGATCCCCTCTAGGGCCAAGTCTCTTGCCAATCCTAAAAAGACTCCCTTCATGTAGATATCTTATTCCCTGCTCCAATATCTGCCCTTCCTCCCTCTCCACCTTCCTACTCCTCCAATATTATGTTACACCAAAAAGTAAAATGCTCTGCTTATTTTCTCAATTAGTTTTGAAAGTATTAATATTTAGCAAAATTATAAAAGACATCACTTTATACTAAATGATATTATATTGGTCTCAATATTAATAATGAATGATATTATAGTTGACTTTCAAGAATGTCCAATATAGCAAATGTAAATCTTCATTACAAAACAACATACTTCTAAACTGTAATTCATGAAATAGAGCCTGACAAAAAGAATCAGACCAGGAACATCCAAATAAAAGGACCATTGTCTTCTCAAACCATTTTCATATTTTAAAGTTGCTTATATCAGAATCATGTAAAAATTAATTCTATTATTTAATTCCCTGTCAACCATTCTGACTTCAACATGCCATTTACCTTTAGCAAGTGTGTGACTAATTACCACAAAATCAGGAGTGTGCCAGCATGCATAGCATGCGTTATTTAACATTAGCCCATTTTCTTCTGTAATTTCACCCTTCAATTCCTTATGTTAGTTCCACAATATCTCAATCATACTCTCTCTCTCTCTCTCTCTCTCTCTCTCTCTCTCTGTCTGTCTTTCTTCCCCTCCTCTATAATTAATCAATTGTTGATTAATTTCTTGTTATAGTCACCTTTGGGTCTACAAGAAATACCTTATGTATCCCAATGGTTCACAATCATTAGGTCTTCTTCAAACAAGTTACCCAAAGGATAGCCTTACCTATGGCAAAATATTCTTCTTGACGCTTATAGATATCACACATCCCAAAGGCAGTTTGACAAAAACCTTGATATTCCTGAAATCTCTGTGGGAGTTTCAAATCCTCTCTATTAATATTTGTGGTAAGATTGTACTAAAACATTTTAGAATTATCTTTAATATCCTAGAGAAGGGGATTAAGAAGAAATAAACAGCTGTGTATAGATAACATTTTATAAGAGAGAATTAGTACCTGACCAAATGTTTTTGCGTAGACATGTCACTGTTCACAGTCATAACCTGAGTCCAAAATTATATCAACATGAGGCAAAGGAATCCATTGCCTGCTCTGCTATGGGTTAGTAGAAAAGTTTAAGGTTTATATTTAGTGCAGAGTAGCTTCATGAGAAGGAAATTTACTTCTATCTATATCATATTCCTTTGAGACCTCTCAGTTTCAGAACAGAGAATCTATCTGTTGTTAAAGTAAAGGAGATTTGAGTGGGGATACAAAACAAAGCTTTAGATGACAATGAGTAAGCATGATTTTAAAATATTTTATTATTCAACATTTCTAAAGAGCTTATATATTAAAAGACTGAATTGTTATTTCTCTAAAGATACTACATGACTTTGTCAAAAGAAGTGGATGACTGTCTTTGAAGCCTGATCTCTTTAATTGGTCATCAGTGTTTTCAGTCATGCTTGTATGAAAACAGTCAGAGGGGAACAGAAAAAATGTTACCATCTCTAAAGTTTCTGTGTTAATATGAACAATGTTCTGTGTGTAACATCCAATTTTAAAATTTCTGTGGGCGGGATATGCAGCTCAGAGGTAAAGTACTTGTTTGAGTACCAACCCTACAAAGATAATTTAAAAAGAGTAACTAAATTATGAATATTGTCATAAATAACAAAGAATAATATTGATATGTAAAAGTAGCACATGCTCTTACCATTGGGCCATTACTTTGGTCATCTCACTATAAACAAAAAATAATATGTTTTAAATTTCAGTACTTCTGAATTTTAGTATCACTATGTGTTCTTTCTTATTTCTTGGTCACAGTTATGAATCTTAAGAAATGATTATATAACCTGGTGTAACTACAGAAAGCAGAATATAGGATGGTATTAATGGCTGGTACTACAAGCCTAGCCAGCTACCAATGGCCATTGTGGTCCTCAGTCCTAGAGAAGACATCTAATACTAGCACTTTCCAAATCCAAAGTAATTTTTTTTAATTTCTTTTATTTATTTATTTATTTATTTATTTTTTCCATACATTCTTTTGTTTTATTTTTCCATTCAAGAACATAATTAAAGAAATAATTTTTTTTTCCTTTCTTCCCCTTCTCCCGGTCCCCTCCCACTACCCCCCCACCCCTCCTCCCTCCCCCTTCTTCCTTGAAAGAGGGCATGGTGCCCTGCCCTGTTGGAAGTCCAAGGCCCACCCCCATCCCTCCTGGCCTAGGAAGGAGTGCATTCAAAAAGACTC